>SJYW01043157.1:0-14220 GCA_006410735.1 Raphicerus campestris | reverse complement strand
GATTATTTATGATTTCTTATATATCTATGAATGTTTCTGCTGATGTGCTAGTAAGTGGAGGATTTTTGTAGCTCCCTCTGTTTTTCATGGTCCCTTGTACAATTTATATAACATTGTTTCAAAATTAATAGTACATAGGACACTTCTCTGCATTCTAAAATGGATGCTTGATAATAAGTAATGGTGTGTACATACACATATAATAATAATAATAATAATAAAGAGAACATTGGTGAGCACTTAAGGGAAAATAAAATCACACCACTCATGTAATTTCCTCAACTATTTCAATAGTGAATAATTTTATTCAGTTTATAAAGGTTTCTGATTTTCCCCTCTATTTGAAGAGAGAAGTTACTATTTCATTTCAGTCTTTATAAATTCATTGCTTTTTAAAAATTAATATATTTATTTTACTTTTAAAAAGTTTATTTATTTAATTGGAGGCTAATTACTTGACAATATTGTAGTGGTTTTTGCCATACATTGACATGAATCAGCCATGAGTGTACATGTGTTCCCCATCTTGAACCCTGCTCCCACCTCCCTCCCCATCCCATTCCTCTGGGTCATCCCAGTGCACCAGCCCCGAGCACCCTGTCTCATGCATTGAATCTGGACTGGCAGTCTGTTTCACATATGATAATATACATGTTTCAATGTTAGTCTCTCAAATCATCCCACCCTCACCTTCTCCCACAGAGTCCAAAAGACTGTTCTATACATCTGTGTCTCTTTTGCTGTCTTGCATATAGGGTCATCATTACCATCTTTCTAAATTCCATATATATGCGTCAGTATACTGTAATGGTGTTTTTCGTTCTGACTTACTTCACTCTGTATAATAGGCTCCAGTTTCATCCACCTCATTAGAACTGATTCAAATGCATTCTTTTTAATGGCTGAGTAATATTCCATTGTGTATATGTACCACAGCTTTCTCATCCATTCATCTGCCGATGGACATCTAGGTTGCCTCCATGTCCTAGCTATTGTAAACAGTGCTGTGATGAACATTGGGGTACATATGTCTCTTTCAATTCTGGTTTCCTTGGTGTGTATGCCCAGCAGTGGAATTGCTGAGTCATATGGCAGTTCTATTTGCAATTCTTTAAGGAATCTCCACACTGTTCTCCATAGTGGCTGTACTAGTTTGCATTCCCACCAACCATGTAAGAGGGTTCCCTTTTCTCCATAACCTCTCTAGCATTTACTGTTTGTAGATTTTTTGATAGCAGCAATTCTGACTGGTGAGAAATGGTACTTCATTTTGGTTTTGATTTGCATTTCTCTGAAATGAGTGATGTTGAGTATCTTTTCATGTGTTTGTTAGCTATCTGTATGTCTTCTTTGGAGAAATGTTTGTTTAGTTCTTTGGCCCAGTTTTTTATAAACCATTTATCATTTATTTATTTATTATTATTTTTTTTACTTTAAAATATTGTATTGGTTTTGCCATACATCAACATGAATGATTAGATCATTTATTTTTCTGGAATTGAGCTGCAGGAGCTGCTTCTATATTTTTGAGATTAATTCTTTGCCAGTTGCTTCATTTGGTATTATTTTCTCCCATTCTGAAGGCTGTCTTTTCACCTTGCTTATAGTTTCCTTCGTTGTCCAAAAGCTTTTAAGTTTAATTAGGTCCCATTTGTTTATTTTTCCTTTTATTCCCATTACTCTGGGATGTGGGTCATAGAGGATCCTGCTGTGATTTATGTTGGAGAGTGTTTTGCCTATGTTTTCCTCTAGGAGTTTTATAGTTTCTGGTCTTACATTTAGATCTTTAATCCCTTTTGAGTTTATTTTTGTGTAATGGTGTTAGAAAGTGTTCTAGTTTCATTCTTTTACTAGTGGTTGGCTAGTATTCCCAGTATCACTTATTAAAGAGATTGTATTTTTTCCATTGTATTTTCTTGCCTCCTTTGTCAAAGATATAGGTGCGTGGATTTATCTCTGGGCTTTCTATTTTGTTCCATTGATCTATATTTCTGTCTTTGTGCAAGTACCATACTGTCTTGATGACTGTAGCTTTGTAGTATATCCTGAAGTCAGGCAGGTTGATTCTTCCAGCTCCATTCTTCTTTGTTTAGACTGTTTTGGTTATTCGAAGTTTTTTGTATTTCCATACAAATTGTGAAATTATTTGCTCTAGTAGTCTGAAAAATACCATTGATCACTTGATAGGGATTGAATTGAATCTATAAATTGCTTTGGGACGTATACTCATTTTCACTGTATTGATTCTTCTGACCCATGAACATGGTATGTTTCTCCATCTATTTGTGTCATCTTTGATTTCTTTCATCAGTGTTTTATAGTTTTCTATATATAGGTCTTTTGTTTCTTTAGGTAGCTTTATTCCTGAGTATTTTATTCTTTTCATTTCAATGGTGAATGGAATTGTTTCCTTAATTTTTCTTTCTGTTTTCTCTTTGTTAGTGTATAGGAATGCAAAGGATTTCTGTGTGTTAATTTTATGTCCTGCAATATTACTCTATTCATTGTTTAGCTCTAGTAATTTTCTGGTGGAGTCTTTAGGGTTTTCTATGTAGTGGATCATGTCATCTGCAAACAGTTAAAGTTTTACTTCTTCTTTTCCTATCTGGATTCCTTTTATTTCTTTTTCTTCTCTGATCACTGTGGCTAAAACTTCCAAAACTATGCTGAATAGTAGTAGTGAGAGTGGGCACCATTGTCTTGTTCCTGACATTAGGGGAAATGCTTTCTATTCTTCACCATTGAGGGTAATGTGGGTTTGTCATAGCTGGGTTTTATTATGTTGAGATATGTTCCTTCTGTGCCTGCTTTCTGGAGGGCTTTTATCATAAA
Organism: Raphicerus campestris; assembly: GCA_006410735.1. Lineage (NCBI taxonomy): Eukaryota > Metazoa > Chordata > Mammalia > Artiodactyla > Bovidae > Raphicerus > Raphicerus campestris. The sequence continues at coordinate 11,388 of SJYW01043157.1, read as the reverse complement.
TGGATGGTGAATTTTGTCAAAGGCTTTCTTTGCATCTATTGAGATAATCATATGGTTTTTATCTTTCAATTTGTTAATGTAGTGAATCACATTGATTGACTTGTGGATATTAAAGAATCCTTGCATCCCTGGGATAAAGGCCAGTTGGTCTTTTTAATATGTTGTTGGATTCTGTTTGCTAGAATTTTGTTAAGGATTTTTGCATCTATGTTCATCAGTGATATCGGCCTGTAGTATTCTTTTTTTGTGGCATTTTTTCACGGTTTTGGTATTAGGGTGATGGTGGCCTCAGAATGAGTTTGGAAGTTTACCTTCCTCTGCAACTTTCTGGAAGAGTTTGAGTAAGATAGGTGTTAGCTCTTGTCTAAATTTTTGGTAGAATTCGGTTGTGAAGCCGTCTGGACCTGAGTTTTTGTTTGCTGGAAGATTTCTGATTACAGTTTCAATTTCCATGCTTGACATGGGTCTGTTAAGATTTTCTATTTCTTCCTGGTTCAGTTTTGGAAAGTTATACTTTTCTAAGAATCTGTCCATTTCTTCCAAGTTGTATATTTTATTGGCATATAGTTGCTGATAGTAGTCTCTTATGATCCTTTGTATTTCTGTTTGTCTCTTGTGATTTCTCCATTTTCATTTCTAATTTTGTTGATTTGATTCTTCTCCCATTTTTTCTTGATGAGTCTGGCTAATGGTTTCTCTATTTTATTTATCTTCTCAAAAAAACAGCTTTTAGCTTTGTTGATTTTGGCTATGGTCTCCTTTGTTTCTTTTGCATATACTTCTGCCTTAATTTTTGTGATTTCTTTCCTTCTACTAACCCTGGGATTCTTCACTTTTTCCTTTTCTAGTTGCTTTGCTAAGTCGCTTCAGTTGTGTCCGACTCTGTGTGACCCCACAGACGGCAGCCCACCAGGCTCCCCCGTCCCTGGGATTCTCCAGGCAAGAACACTGGAGTGGGTTGCCATTTCCTTCTCCAATGCATGAAAGTGAAAAGTGAAAGCGAAGTCACTCAGTCGTGTCTGACTCTGCAACCCCATGGACTGCAGCCTACAAGGCTCCTCTGTCCATGGGAGTTTCCAGGCAAGAGTACTGGAGTGGGATGCCATTGCCTTCTCCTAGTTGCTTTAGGTGTATAGTTAGATTATTTATTTGATTTTTCTCTTGTTTCTTGAGTTTGTATTGCTATGAACCTTCCCCTTGGCACTGCTTTTACTGAGTCCCATAGGTTTTGGGTTGTTGTGTTTTCATTTTCCTTCACTTCTATGCATATTTTTGTTTCTTTATCCATTTCTTCTGTGATTTGTTGGTTATTCAGAAGTGTATTGTTTAGCCTCCATATATTTGTATTTTAATAGTTTTTTTTTTTCCTGTAGTTGATATATAATCTTACCGCATTCTGATCAGAAAGGATGCTTGGAATGATTTCAATCTTTTTGAATTTACCAAGGCTAGATTTATGGCCCAGAATGTGATTTATCCTGGAGAAGGTTCCGTATGCACTTGAGAAAAATGTGAACTTCATTGTTTTGGGGTGAAATGCCCTATAGATATCAACTAGGTCTAACTGGTCCATTGTATCATTTAAAGTTTGTGTTTCCTTGCTAATTTTATGTTTAGTTGATCTATGCATAGGTGTGAGTGGGGTCTTAAAGTCACCCTGTATTATTGTGTTACTGTTAATTTCCTCTTTCATACTTGTTATCAATGTACCCTATGTTGGGTACATATATATTTATAATTGTTATATCTTCTTCTTGGATTGGTACCTTGATCCTTATGCAGCATCCTTCTTTGTCTCTTTTCACAGTCTTCATTTCAAAGTTTATTTTATCTGATATGAGTATTGCTACTCCTGCTTTCTTTTGGGCTCCATTTGCTTGAAATATCTTTTTCCAGCTCTCCACTTTCAGTCTGTATGTGTCCCTTCTTTTGAGGTGGGTCTCTTGTAAATAGCAAATATAAGGGGTTTGTTTTTGTATCCAGCCAGTCTTTGTCTTTTGGTTGGGGCATCCAACCTATTTACATTTAAGGTAATTATTGATAAATATGATCCTATTGCCATTCACTTTGTTGCTTTGGGTTTGAGTTTATACACCTTTTCTGTGTTTCCTGTCTAGAGAAGATCCTTTAGCATTTGTTGAAGAGCTGGTTTGGTGATGCTGAATTCTCTCAGCTTTTGCTTGTCTGTAAAGCTTTTGAGTTCTCCTTCATATTTGAATGAGATCCTTGCTGGGTACAGTAATCTGGGTTGTGGATTTTTCTCTTTCATCACTTTAAGTATGTCTTTCCAATCCCTTCTGGCTTGAAGAGTTTCTAATGAAAGAACAGCTGTTCTCTTTATGGGAATCCCCTTGTGTGTTGTTTGTTGTTTTTCCTTTACTGCTTTTAATATTTGCTCTTTGTGTTTGATCTTTATTAATTCGATTAATATGTGTCTTGGGGTATTTTGCTTTGGGTTTATCCTGTTTGGGACTCTCTGGGGTTCTTGGACCTGGGTGACTATTTCCTTCCCCATTTTAGGGAAGGTTTCAGCTATTATCTCCTCAAGTATTTTCTCATGCTATTTCTTTTTGTTTTCTTCTGGGACTCCTGTGATTCAAATATTGAGGCATTTCACATGGTCTCAGAGGTCTCTGAGGTTGTCCTCATTTCTTCTAATTCTTTTCTGTTTTCATCTCTGCTTCACTTATTTCTACCATTCTATCTTCTACCTCACTTATCCTATCTTCTGCCTCCATTATTCCTCTGTTGGTTCCTCCAGAGTGTTTTTTATCTCATTTATTGCATTATTCATTATGGATTGACTCTTTTTATTTCTTCTATGTTCTTGTTAAACCTTTCTTGCAACCTCTCAGCCCTTGTCTCTGGGCTATTTATCTGTAATTCCATTTTGTTTTCAAGATTTTGGATCATTTTTACTATCATTATTCTGAATTCTTTTTCAGGTAGAGTCCCTATCTTCTCCTCTTTTATTTGGTTTGGCGGGCATTTATCCTGTTCCTTTACCTGCTGAGTATTTCTCTGCAATTTCATCTTGTTTAGATTGCTGTGTTTGGAGGTGACCTTTCTGTATTCTAGCAGTTTGTGGTTCCTCTTTATTGTGGAGGTTCCTCCCTGTGGGTGGGGTTGGACGGGTGGCTTGTCAAGGTTTCCTGGTTAGGGAAGCTTGTGTCGGTGTTCTGGTAGGTGGGTCTGGATTTCTTCTCTCTGGAGTGCAATGAAGTGTCCAGTAGTGAGTTTTGATATGTCTATGGGTTTGTTGTGACTTTGGGCACCCTGTATATTGAAGCCCAGGGCTATTTTCCTGCATTGCTAAAGAATTTGCATGGTACATCTTGCTCTGGAACTTGTTGGCTCTTGGGTGGTGCTTGGTTTCAGTGTAGGTATGGAGGCTTTTGGATGAGCTCTTATCAATTAATGTTTCCTGGAGTCAGGAGTTCTCTGGTGTTCTCAGGTTTTGGACTTAAGCCTCTTGCCTCTGGTTTTCAGTCTTATTCTAACAGTAGCCTCAAGACTTCATCTATACAGCACTGATGGTAAAACATCCAGGTTAATGATGAAAAGTTTCTCCACAGTGAAGGACACCCGGAGAGGCTCATAGAGTTGCATGGAGAAGAAAAGAAGGGAGGATGGAGATAGAGGTCACCAGGAAGAGGAGAGGGAGAATCAAAAGGGGAGAAAGCAATATAGCCAGTAATCAATTCCCTATGTGTGCTCCACTGGAGAAGGCAATGGCACCCCACTCCAGTACTCTTGCCTGGCAAATCCCATGGATGGAGGAGCCTGGGAGGCTGTTGTCCATGGGGTGGCTAAGAGTCAGACATGACTGAGTGACTTCACTTTCACTTTTCACTTTCCTGCACTGGAGAAGGAAATGACAACCCACTCCAGTGTTCTTGCCTGGAGAATCCCAGGGACAGGGGAGCCTAGTGGGTTGCCGTCTCTGGGATCACACAGAGTCAGATACAACTGAAGTGACTTAGCAACATGTGCGCTCCACAGTCTGGACCCCTCAGAGATGTTTATGGAGTTACACAGAGAAGAGCAGAGGGAAGAAGGAGACAGAGGTGACCAGGAGAAGAAAGGGAATCAAAAGTAGAGAGACAGATCCAGGCAGTAGTCAATTACCTAAGTGTTATCCACAGCCTGGAATACACAAAGAGTTTCACAGAGTTAGGTAGAGAAGAGAAGGGGGAGGGACAAGATAGAGGTGACCTGGTGGAGAAGAAGGAGAGTCAAAAGGGGGAGCGGGAAATCAAGCCAGTAATCACACTCCCAAGTAAAAATGGGTACTGAGAACTGGGTTTTTAAATGTACACAATTGATAACAAATACCAAAAAGCAAACATTAAAAATCTAGATTAGAGGTTAGACTCTCAAAAATACAATATTAAAAAAAAAAACAAAGTCACAAAATTATCAAATATATATATATGAAGTTTGCTTTAAAATAGGGCCTTTTTTGCAAGGTAATAGTAGGCTATAAAAATGAAAATTTAAGGGGTAATAAAGGACTTAAAAATTAAAAAAATTTAATTTAAAAAATAATAGTAAAATTATATCTAGGAATTTCTCTGGAGCTGTTGTGGACAGTGCAGGGTCAGTTCAGTTTCAGATAGTGCCTTGATCTGGCTTATACTTTTCAAGATCTATAGGCCTCTTCCAATGTAGTTGGTGCTAACTACAGGGTTTTAATCTGTTGCACCTGTCACTTCCAAAGCAGTTCCCTCTGTTTATTTTAGTTTCTTCCGTTTGCTGTTCTCTTCAGTGTCTAATTTCTGCCCTGACACACGAGGGCGAAGGTGGTCACTTTTTTAGGCTCACTTGTTCAGTCGTGCTGTGGGGAGGGAGGAACACTGCAAACAAATATCACTGGCGTGTGTGGGGAGTGCTCGCAGTGTCTCAACCACACTGGGCTTCCCCCTACTCACGGTGTGTGTGCTTTCCCAGTCTACACTTCTCAAGCTCTATGTTGCCCTGCTGGGGAACTGTCTGAGGTGGGCCTTGGGTTGCGTGCACTTCCCAGGTCTAAGCCACTCATGTTCAGATTCCTGGGTACTCCACAAAGGTGCAGACTCGGCTGGGCCTGCGTATTGTGTCCTTCCCATGTCCGAGCAGTTCAGGTGACCCGGTGCTTGGCGAGCGCAGTCTCCCACAGGACAGGGGTATGTCTGATCACCTCCCCCATCCCAGCCACTAGGTTTTCTGGCTGTCTACAGGTGCACCTTCTCAGGTGTGCCGTGTGTCTCTTCTGGGGAGCTGATCTCTGGCTGCGACCCTCCTAGTGGATGTCAACTGTCCAGAATCTCAAGAAGTCTTGGTTAGCAATGGAGCCTGCTTGAAGTTTGGTAGAGGGTGCCATCTCTAGGGCCAAGTTTGCCCCTTTCTGGCTCTGGCTGGCACCCACCTGCTCTTTGCCTCCAAAAGGGGATGTGCCAGTCTGCAGCTAGCTAACTCTCCTCTGGTATTCACTCAGTCCTTTGTTTCTGTGAGAGGGTCTGGCAGTGCCTTTGGTTAGGGCTTTTTGTGGGATAGTTTTCTCTCTCTCTGGCTATCCCACAGTTTGGGTTGCTATCTCACCTTAGTTCTGTCAGATTGCCCTCAGGGCATTTGGTCCCAGGCCTTACCCTAAGCATTGCAGGTTGCGCCTCCCTGTTCAGCCCCCACTTCTTGGTGGCGGCTGCGAGTGCTGGGAGTTGCCATTAGGCACGTAATCTGTGGCCACTGGTGAGTTTTCCAAATTTGATGGCATATTGAGGGCAGCACTTTCACAGCATCATCTTTCAGGATTTGAAATAGCTCAACTGGAATTCCATCACCTCCACTAGCTTTGTTCGTAGTGATGCTTTCTAAGGCCCACTTGACTTCACATTCCAAGATGTCTGGCTCTAGATGAGTGATCATATCATCATGGCTATGTGGGTCATGAAGATCTATTTTGTACAGTTCATCTGTGTATTCTTGCCACCTCTTCTTAATATCTTCTGCTTCTGTTAGGTCCATACCATTTCTGTCCTTTATAGAGCCCATCTTTGCATGAAGTGTTCCCTTGGTATCTCTAATTTTCTTGAAGTGATCTCTAGTCTTTCCCATTCTGTTCTTTTCCTCTATTTCTTTGCATTGATCGCTGAAGAAGGCTTTCTTATCTCTTCTTGCTTAAAGCTCAACATTCAGAAAACTAAGATCATGGCATCCAGTCCCATCACTTCCTGAAAAATAGATGGGGAAACAGTGGAAACTGTGGGTGACTTTACTTTTCTGGGCTCCAAAATCACTGCAGATGGTGACTGAAGCAATGAAATTAAAAGGCGCTTGCTCCGTGGAAGGAAAGTTATGAACAACCTAGATAGCATATTCCAAATAGAGACATTACTTTGCCAACAAAGGTCCGTCTAGTCAAGGCTATGGTTTTTCCAGTGGTCATGCATGGATGTGAGAGTTGTACTGTGAAGAAAGCTGAGCACTGAAGAATTGATGCTTTTGAACTGTGATGTTGGAGAAGACTCTTGAGAGTCTCTTGGACTGCAAGGAGATCCAACTAGTCCATCCTAAAGATCAGTCCTGGGTGTTCATGGAGGGACTGATGTTGAAGCTGAAACTCCAATACTTTGGCCACTTGATGCGGAGAGCTGACCCATTGGAAAAGACTCTGGTGTTGAGAAAGATTAAGGGCGAGAGGAGAAGAGGACGACAGATGATGAGATGGTTGGATGGCATCACTGACACAATGGACATGTGTTTGGATGGACTCTGGGAGTTGATGATGGACATGGAGGCCTGGCGTGCTGCGTTTCATGGGGTCGCAAAGAGTCAGACATGATTGAGCAGCTGGAATGAACTGAACGGAACTGTAAAAGGGAAAATCAAATATGGATACATACATATAGGGAAGAAAATGTGGGGAGATATAGGGAGATTTCAGCTATTTACGAGCCAAGGAAAGTGGCCAGGAATGGAGGCCCCTTATGCATTCACACCTTGCATAATATCCAACTCAGATGAAACCTTGATTTGGACTTAGAGCCTCCACAAGTATGAGACAATAAATGAATGTGTTTAATTGACCTAATCACTAGCATTTTGTACAGGAGCTCTAGAATACTTGAAAAGTGTTGAAAGCATTAGTGGCTCAGTCGTGTCTGACTCTTTGTGACTCCATGGACTGTAACCTGCTTCGCTCTACTGTCCATGGAATTTTCCAGGCAAGAACACTGAAGTGGGATTCCATTGCCTACTCTAGGGGATGTTCTGGACCTAGGGATTGACCCTGAGTCTCCTGCATTGCAAGTGGATTCTTTACTATTTGGCCATTTTCTAATACTTATACAATATTTAAATGATCTTAAATAGTTTTATAAAATGAACAATAAAGTAGATAAATAAGCATACTTCTTACTGTCACCACACCCAAACATCCCAGAAAGACCATTATTGGTTAAGTCAGGATAACCTCGCTGTAGGGTGGCTCAGTGACTGTGGCTACCAGTTTGAGTCCCTCCTTGGCTGACATGGAGTCAACGTGAACTTTTTAGCTTCTCTTACTGAATGCCCTCACCATCCCTATGATGTTAAGCTGAAAATCATGAAGGCTTGCCACTTCTAAAACAAGAGAATAAGGGCTGAAAAAGAATGACATTAGATCATCTGAATGAGTTAGGGTAGAAACTTCTGATTCTAGGCAGCGTGAAAAGAGTTTTTCTCCTGAAGTTTTTTGTTGCACTTAACTTCTATGCTGTGTTGGGGTCCTCTTTATCAATGAATCCATAAACAATGGTAATGTTGAAAAGGTTTCTCAATGAGGTATGCCTATCCTATCAACACCATCATCCTTGAGTTGAGACTTGCAGTTGTTAACTCAGTCGTGAAGCCATTTCCCTTATTTTGCCTTCACAGTTACCCACAACATTGCACGGTGATAGCTCACTAGGCTCTCTCATTTCCTCAATCATCAGCTGAAGTGAATAAGTACTAGTGTTACTCCCCCTTCCAGTCTTCAACATCAAATTGCTTTCCCCTTCTCCATCCTAGATTTCCTGTGTATCAGAGACCTTTGAGGTCCCAGTTATCTCTTTAAAACCCAATTGTTTTGTATTTTTAATGTTTTTTATAACTGATATATTCATTTAATTTCAAATTTACAAATGTAAAAGAAACACAGCTCATTAAAATCTCTAATGGATTCTGTATCTTAAAATGACTTCCTACATAATATATGTATTATATTTAGGTCTTTAGTCCATTTTGAGTTTTTTTTTGTATATGCTGTTAGAGAATGTTCTCATTTTGCTTTGCTATCTAAAATGTAGCTATCCAATTATCCCAGCACCACTTATTGAAGAGATTGTCTTCTCTCCACTGTATATTCTTGTCTTTTTTATTATAGATTAATTGACCATAAGCACATAGGTTTATTTCTGGGCTCTCTCTTCTGTTCCACATGTCTGTTTTTGTTCCAATGCTATACTGATTGGATTAATGTATTTTCTGATATAGTTCAAAGTCAGGGAACCANAGAGCCCATCTTTGCATGAAGTGTTCCCTTGGTATCTCTAATTTTCTTGAAGTGATCTCTAGTCTTTCCCATTCTGTTCTTTTCCTCTATTTCTTTGCATTGATCGCTGAAGAAGGCTTTCTTATCTCTTCTTGCTTAAAGCTCAACATTCAGAAAACTAAGATCATGGCATCCAGTCCCATCACTTCCTGAAAAATAGATGGGGAAACAGTGGAAACTGTGGGTGACTTTACTTTTCTGGGCTCCAAAATCACTGCAGATGGTGACTGAAGCAATGAAATTAAAAGGCGCTTGCTCCGTGGAAGGAAAGTTATGAACAACCTAGATAGCATATTCCAAATAGAGACATTACTTTGCCAACAAAGGTCCGTCTAGTCAAGGCTATGGTTTTTCCAGTGGTCATGCATGGATGTGAGAGTTGTACTGTGAAGAAAGCTGAGCACTGAAGAATTGATGCTTTTGAACTGTGATGTTGGAGAAGACTCTTGAGAGTCTCTTGGACTGCAAGGAGATCCAACTAGTCCATCCTAAAGATCAGTCCTGGGTGTTCATGGAGGGACTGATGTTGAAGCTGAAACTCCAATACTTTGGCCACTTGATGCGGAGAGCTGACCCATTGGAAAAGACTCTGGTGTTGAGAAAGATTAAGGGCGAGAGGAGAAGAGGACGACAGATGATGAGATGGTTGGATGGCATCACTGACACAATGGACATGTGTTTGGATGGACTCTGGGAGTTGATGATGGACATGGAGGCCTGGCGTGCTGCGTTTCATGGGGTCGCAAAGAGTCAGACATGATTGAGCAGCTGGAATGAACTGAACGGAACTGTAAAAGGGAAAATCAAATATGGATACATACATATAGGGAAGAAAATGTGGGGAGATATAGGGAGATTTCAGCTATTTACGAGCCAAGGAAAGTGGCCAGGAATGGAGGCCCCTTATGCATTCACACCTTGCATAATATCCAACTCAGATGAAACCTTGATTTGGACTTAGAGCCTCCACAAGTATGAGACAATAAATGAATGTGTTTAATTGACCTAATCACTAGCATTTTGTACAGGAGCTCTAGAATACTTGAAAAGTGTTGAAAGCATTAGTGGCTCAGTCGTGTCTGACTCTTTGTGACTCCATGGACTGTAACCTGCTTCGCTCTACTGTCCATGGAATTTTCCAGGCAAGAACACTGAAGTGGGATTCCATTGCCTACTCTAGGGGATGTTCTGGACCTAGGGATTGACCCTGAGTCTCCTGCATTGCAAGTGGATTCTTTACTATTTGGCCATTTTCTAATACTTATACAATATTTAAATGATCTTAAATAGTTTTATAAAATGAACAATAAAGTAGATAAATAAGCATACTTCTTACTGTCACCACACCCAAACATCCCAGAAAGACCATTATTGGTTAAGTCAGGATAACCTCGCTGTAGGGTGGCTCAGTGACTGTGGCTACCAGTTTGAGTCCCTCCTTGGCTGACATGGAGTCAACGTGAACTTTTTAGCTTCTCTTACTGAATGCCCTCACCATCCCTATGATGTTAAGCTGAAAATCATGAAGGTTTTCCACTTCTAAAACAAGAGAATAAGGGCTGAAAAAGAATGACATTAGATCATCTGAATGAGTTAGGGTAGAAACTTCTGATTCTAGGCAGCGTGAAAAGAGTTTTTCTCCTGAAGTTTTTTGTTGCACTTAACTTCTATGCTGTGTTGGGGTCCTCTTTATCAATGAATCCATAAACAATGGTAATGTTGAAAAGGTTTCTCAATGAGGTATGCCTATCCTATCAACACCATCATCCTTGAGTTGAGACTTGCAGTTGTTAACTCAGTCGTGAAGCCATTTCCCTTATTTTGCCTTCACAGTTACCCACAACATTGCACGGTGATAGCTCACTAGGCTCTCTCATTTCCTCAATCATCAGCTGAAGTGAATAAGTACTAGTGTTACTCCCCCTTCCAGTCTTCAACATCAAACTGCTTTCCCCTTCTCCATCCTAGATTTCCTGTGTATCAGAGACCTTTGAGGTCCCAGTTATCTCTTTAAAACCCAATTGTTTTGTATTTTTAATGTTTTTTATAACTGATATATTCATTTAATTTCAAATTTACAAATGTAAAAGAAACACAGCTCATTAAAATCTCTAATGGATTCTGTATCTTAAAATGACTTCCTACATAATATATGTATTATATTTAGGTCTTTAGTCCATTTTGAGTTTTTTTTTGTATATGCTGTTAGAGAATGTTCTCATTTTGCTTTGCTATCTAAAATGTAGCTATCCAATTATCCCAGCACCACTTATTGAAGAGATTGTCTTCTCTCCACTGTATATTCTTGTCTTTTTTATTATAGATTAATTGACCATAAGCACATAGGTTTATTTCTGGGCTCTCTCTTCTGTTCCACATGTCTGTTTTTGTTCCAATGCTATACTGATTGGATTAATGTATTTTCTGATATAGTTCAAAGTCAGGGAACCAGATTCCTCCAGTTTTGATCTTCTTCCTTAAGATGGTTTTGGCAATTCAGGGTCTTTCATCTTTCCATACAAAATTTAAAATTGTTCTAGTTTTGTAGAAAATGCCATGGTATTTTCATAGCAATTATATTGAGTATGTGGGCTGCCTCGGATATAGCATATTTATTTTAACAATATGAATTCTTCCAATCCATAAACAAGGTAACCCTTTCCCTGTTTGTATTATCTTCACTTTCTTTGCTCAGGGTCTTATTTTTTCCAAGTAGAGTTCTTTCACCACCTTCAGTTCAGTTCAGTTCAGTTCAGTTGCTCAGTCGTGTCTGACTCTTTGCGACCCCACGAATTGCAGCACGCCAGGCCTCCCTGTCCATCACCAACTCCCGGAGT
>SJYW01043155.1:64507-84813 GCA_006410735.1 Raphicerus campestris | reverse complement strand
AGGACCACGCAGCATGTCAAGGCCCAACATGGGAGCTCCTAATCTGGGCATCTGTCCTTCCCTTTCCCACGAAGGGGTCCTGTTCCAGGGCGGAGGGAGTTCATGAGAAATGATGACCACCCAGCACTGTGGAGATGAGCGTCAGGGCACAGGGTGCCAGGTAGCAGCCTGCCCAGAGCTCTGATCATTGAAAGACTCCCAGCTCAAGAGACAGGAGACCAAGACAACTGTGTCTGATGAGCTGCGTCCACTAAGTCTCCTTGCCCAGACAGGTCACGAGAAATCCCTGCTGAGGGCACCCTGTCTAGAGTTGCAGGCAGGCCACCAGCAGGACTGCTCCGATAAAACCCTGTCTACAAAACCAGGTGGAGGGACCAACTCGCCAACATGTGTGGTTGGCAGACCCCTACTCTAGACTGATGTGACACCGGCTTCTCAGGATCCCCGCCTGGCGGGAGACAAGTGAGGGAGATGCTTAATGCCAGTCCTGATATTGTGTGAAGGAGGTGGCACAGGTGACAGGAGAGGGCGTCTCTGGGGCAGGGGCGCCCAGTATCAGCAGCACGGCCAGGCCTGCCCCATCCTTGTTGAGATCTAGGCCTCTGGCCTCCCTGCCCCAGCTGATGGCCAGTGCCTGGGGGAGATGCCACACCTAGTGTTACCACAGCCCCCTGTGTCTCCTGAGGGCTGTAAGCATGGTTTTCACGTGCCTACCTCAGTGGCTGCCAGGGAGGGTAAAGGGGCCAGGAGGGAGGAAGGGAGCAGAAGCTCTGAGCATGCTCTACCCAGCTTCAAACAGCACTATTCTGATTTCATCTGTCTCAGATCTTGAATATTTAATGTAAAATTTTATCCAAGCTTTTTAAACCCTGAAAGCCATATTTTAGGATTTTAGTTTGATTTCTGGAATTGACCCTTTGTGCAAGACCATCTGCCTTTCCTCTCCACATGCTGGCCTGTTTCTCCATCTCAGGGTTAGGAAGACCTGGGCTTTTCCTAAATAGCCCATCTGTCCCTAGCTCTTCATGTCGTCAGCCCTTGCCCAGTCATGTTTCCTCATTTCAGCCACTTAGAAGCTCAGAGTCAAGGCTGGGTCCCTCTCTGATGATATATGCCCCTGTATGTTCTTGCCTGTAGCATTGCTATCCTAACATCCATGAATTCCTTGTTTTGGACTTAGTTACTCGCATCTGTCTTATTCACATGGAACACTTATGTATTCTTTGATTCTCTGTTCTAGGCTCTGGGATAAAGGGACACCCGGCTACAGCTGGGCTCTGCCCTCTGTAGCTTTCAGAATGATGAAACTGTCAGGCATTAGTTACCTTACCCGACAGCAAATGTGGACTTGGTAGCTGGGATGAGGTGCTGGGAAGGGGAGACCCGCGGCACCACTAGACCACACACTGCGGGATGCCACCTCCCAGGGAGGCCAGGCAGTGCTCGACCGAGGAGGACGTGGGTCAGCTGAGCCTCGAGGATGAGGGAGAAGAGAGACACAGTACGTGCAAAGGGCCTGCAGCCACAGGGAGCACCCTGCAGAGCAAGGCAAGCAAGGCCTGAGAGCCTGGAGAGGTGGAGGAGGCAGGCAGGGAGAGGCCTTCCAGGAGCTGCAGGCTGCACTGTGATGTGTTCATATATCCAGCTGAAGAACCTACAGCAGGATAACTAGATAGGAAGGAGGAAGAAAAGAGACAGGCAGAAAGGAAGTTCTTACACAGTGCAGCCAAGAGGCGAGGTAGCTTGGCTCAGTGGAGGCAGGAGAGAGGGGAACGTGGATATGTCAAGAGCATCAGGGGAAGTCCTGATGGACTCGGAGATGACTGGACAGGGGATCCCCAGGGTCTGGCTTATGTGCCTGAAGGACCATTCTGAGATGGATGATGTCAGTGGAGGCCATGGACTTGGGCTGGACACGTGGAGTCTACTTTTGGCACCACAGAAATTGAGGGGTATCTAGTAGGCAGTTGTATCCAAGAGTCTGAAACTCCAAAAGTTTGAGGCTGGTGTCCAAGTAAGTGGGTTACCAGCTTGTAAAGTGAAATTGTAAGCTGGAGCAATGGCCAGCAGAGGGAAGATGTCAGAACCACTGGCTTTCATGTGAGAGAGGGCCTGCCTGTCTGTTATTACAAGAAATCTCAATGAGTTAGCATAGCTTTACAGGTAGATGTAGAACGCACCCTGCATTGGTGCAAAGAGTAACTGTGTCAGATGTGGTTCCCACCAGTGGATGCCCCTTCCCTCCTTCCTACCTTCCCATCTCTCCTCTTTGCTTCCTTTCAGTAGGAGATGTCATCTGCCCTAAGGAGACTGAGGGGACAGGAGGGCACAGCAGATGGGAAAAGTCTGAAATGCCCATTATGAAGAGTAGAGAGTGGCTGAGCAGGGAACATAGATGGAGAGTGGGGCCCATTGAGGTCAGTGATTAGGAATTTATGATGGATCAAATATCCCCTGTTAAATGGTTTATTCTTCTATGTTGAATGAATTTTTGTAAGTCATTGGAATTAGGTGTTAGTGGAAAGGGAAGTGGGTAGAAATTTGGGAAGAAGACAAAGGCTGAGAACAAGAGGAGATGAGTGGGTCTTATTAATATCGCTGCAGGCAGGGTTGGAGCTAGGCCAAGAAGGAGACGGCCATGAGGAAAGAGGAGTCAGGCTTCTCCATGCACTCAGACCACAGATGAGCAGATCTTGGTGGGAAAGAAAGCAGCAGATATGCTGGGCTGGATCTACATGTAAGGCTGGATTGGCCTGTGTGAAGGCATCGAGTTCTGGAGCATTTTGGAAAATGACCCAAACCCCAGCTGTGGCAGAGCCATGTGGTGGGTGACGCAGTGGCAGGACGCAGGGTGTCACATAAGTTGAGGCAGGTGGAAGAAATCCCAGACAAGTCTGGGTGACTTTTAATTTTTATGTAGGCACTTTTCAGAAGCAAAGCTCACCTGGGGGGTTTGGACGAAGATGGAAACAAGATGTGGAGGAGTACGGCGAGGCCATAACCAAGGCTCTGGGATTTGCTTTTTTGGGTGTTAGCAATTGGTTCTTTTAGGTTTAATTCTGTTATAGTTACAGGTTAAAGATGATTGTAGATAAGAGTCAAACTGTGCCACAGAACGTCACTGAGGTTACCACTGGGATCTCACATGTGAAGATCTGACAAAGCCCAATTCTTTGGGCTTGGAATCACTCCTTAAGAACAGACAGACCTCATTTCTGTCTCCAGCTTTGAGAGATACTGAAACATCTGGACTCACCCGGAGCCTGCTTGGAGGAGGGGAGCACTGCTCACAGCTAGTGTGACCCCACTCCAGGGCGGGGATCCCCGGACGCCGCCCTGCCCAAGGGCTCCCTCGTATCTAAACCACACAGCGTTTCTGTGTGAGCTCGCTTGTCTCTGTGCTGTCTCTGGGCTCTTTCAAATGCCTCCTCCAGCAAACTGCTTCCTGTGGGGGAAGAAGGTCCCCCTTATCTGTCCTTTGGTTATTTGTCCCGCTTTTCTCTTTCAGAGGGCCGCTGCCAAGGTGACAAGTCAGTGTTCTGTAGGATGGAAGTCTTGTCTCGCTATTGCTCCATCCCAGGCTACAACAAGCTGTGCTGCAAGTCCTGTAACCTGCACGACAACCTCACCGATGTGGACGACAGGGCAGAGCCGCCCTCCGGGAAGCGCAACGACATTGAAGAGCTCATGCCCACCCTTCCAGTGCCAGCTCTAGTCATGGAGGTGCAGCCTCTGCCAGGCATACCCCTGGAGGCGCCTCTCAATACTTCCAGCACGAATGCCACCGAGGACCACCCAGAGACCAATGCTGTGGACGTGCCCTACAAAATCCACGGCCTGGAAGATGAAGTCCAGCCACCCAACCTGATCCCTCGACGACCGAGCCCGTACGAGAAGACCAGAAACCAAAGAATCCAAGAGCTCATTGATGAGATGAGGAAGAAAGAGATGCTCGGGAAGTTCTAATAAAATGGAAAGATAGCAACAATAGCTTTTCTTTTCTTGCTTATAGAGATATTCCATGGCAACGCCTGTGTTGTGGAGATGAAGTCAGATTCCTGACTCCAAAAGGTTTTGAGGAAACAAAGAAGGAGAATAATGTAAATATATAGTTATATTTACATTATACACACACACACACACACACACACAAACACAGCTGTAAGCATGTGACAACTAGGTTGGTACATATGTTTCCTAGTCCTGGAATGTTCTAAGTCCTCTACTGGGGTTGGGTGTGGGGTAGAGAGGAATATGAAGGCTCTACACCTCCCATCAATGAGGGACAGCAGGAGGGAGAGAAAAAACCTTTGCCCCAAATTTCTGAGCAGTGACTGCAAATCTTTTCCTTATGGTGATAACCCTGCTGGAGGTGCAGGACAGTTCCTACCCATCTCCAGGTTGAGGTGCGAGACCCATGGGGCTCTTAGAAGAAACAGTGATTTATTTACTAAGTGACCAGTCCTTAAGATGAATGCAGTGAAGTGGAGGTCATGAATTCCAGCAAACTCCAGCACTGGAGGTGGTGAGGCAGGTGGTGTGGATGAGTGTGCTCACCAGCTGGCACTCCCAGGCACTCACACCTCTCTTTTCTTCACTAACCTTGGCCTTGCTTGTCACCTCTGGCCAGCCTGGCCTCAGGCCTGAGGCTCCCCAGAGAGACTCTCTGCTTCCTCAAGTCACTGGAAGGATGAGGGAGGCATGCACTCTGCTGGAAAATCCAGGGAGTGATCAGGGCTCGTTTTTCTGTGTGTGAACACGTAGTTTAAACTTCCCGAAATTACAGGACCCAAGCACATTAGCTCCTTAGCTGGGCCTAGCCTGACATGCAATTCTTAAGCTTTTCACATCCAGGAAAGTTTTAAAGACTTTGTATTCTCACCAGTCATAGATCTTAGAGCTCTTTCTTGTTCCATTCCCCATTCTGTGGATGAAAATACTGAGGCTAACACCACGATGTTTGCTTTTTGAGTTTTGAGGTGCTAAATACCTTTATCTGAACCCGTGTGTGTGTGTCTCTCTGTGTGTCTAAGGGACAGGTTACAGTTCTAGGAAACAGTGAGGGACAGGTGGGATGACGCCCAACCATCACATGGC
Organism: Raphicerus campestris; assembly: GCA_006410735.1. Lineage (NCBI taxonomy): Eukaryota > Metazoa > Chordata > Mammalia > Artiodactyla > Bovidae > Raphicerus > Raphicerus campestris. Next base: position 79,716 of record SJYW01043155.1, on the reverse strand, counting down.
TGAGGACCAGCCTCCCCATCTCCCCAGCACAGACCGCCTCCCTCCCCACAGCCACCACGTTCCACACTTTCTCACAGGTGTCCTCTTAGGAGCTTGCTGGCTCCTAAGAACCAAACTGCAGGAAATATTTCTGAATATATATCATTAGTATCACTTCTTTAAGAAGATATAGTGTGAAGCACTTCTGCAACCCCACCTCTCTATTATTAGGAAATAGACCCACGGCTTTCCTCCACTGGCTGAACGCATGGCAACTGGTGCTACTCACAGACTGAAGGGCTGGGCAGTGCTGGCTTGGGTCTGCTCTAGAATGTTGAGGAAGCTCTGGACTAGATCTAGCCAGAATATTACTCAGTTTACCTTTCTTGGGAGCCACAGGATGGGAACACTCCGTTCTCATATCTCAGCAAAGCAGGGCTGTGTGTCTTGGGGGCTGGAAGCCTTTGGGGAGACCCCCAGGTGGGACACTCCCAGAGGTATCTGTCTTTTGCAGCAGGAAGAAAGATGCCCTCTGGGAACTATAGACCACGTGGCTATGACTCAACATGCCATACTTAATGCCCTGGGCCATATATCCACAAACTTCTCTGGATTAGATGGTCCTCAGAGGTCTCTCTAAGAAGGCAGTGTTCCCCTGCTCTGAGACACTGTAGGTTTCCGCTGAGCTTAAGGTGGTTGGACAGCTGGCTTAGTAACAGTCCTGAGCTTCCAGAGAGGCTCCTGCAGCCTGAGGGAGGCAGAGGCAGTCTTTGAGCCAAGGTTTCCTAACACCAGGTTGAGATTCAGAGGTCCTCTTTGTCCACTGCTCTGGAAAGTCAGCTGAGGGGCCCAAGAGTCACTTCATGTTCGTGGGAAGACTCAGGCTAGAGTTCTGGGACCTGGCTCTCTGATCTCCTCCTTTTGGAAAACCCATGGAACTTCACATATAAGCCTTTCATATGTACTTTAAGGTTTTTTGTTTGTCTGGAGTATACAAATGGTGCTCAATAGCAAAGTCTTTATCAGATGAAGCATTTTGACTATGTACTCCCTGTCTGACAGGCAGCTGTCACATGGGTTATTCTGGTGCTGAACTCAATCACAGCGTTTTTATCTCTCTGATGACAGCAATCAATACATTTGTTTTCTGTAGAGTAAAATTTGGCTCCTTGATTTTATAACTTATTAAAGTAAAAACGTCTGTGATTTTGCATATCATGCCTGTGTTTGCTTGTTACCTTGACTACACTTGTCCTCCATTCCCAGCTTAAACTTGAGCAGACAGAAGGATGTGCTGCCCTTGCAAAGCCAAAAGGTCTGGAGGGACCAGCATGCAGTGAGCCAAGGTGGGATCCCATGAAGAGCAAGAGGCACCCATAAGGACCGATCCCTCTCCTGGCTCCCCATGGAGTCAGTTCTCCAGGAAACATAACTTAGCCAAAGGCTCCTAAGTCCATCTTTAGTTCAAAGTGGAGGTGAAGTATTTCCAGCAACTCCCTCCTCCCTGATTACAACCCCTTCTCTCCTATAATTGGGTTTCCAGGAAAAACAAAACAAAACAAAACAAAACTATATGTTGAGTTAAATTTTAAATTCAGAAAAACAGCAGTGAACTTTTTAGTTAAAGTATGGGGAACCTCCCTGGTGGCTTAGTGGTAACAAATCTGCCTACCAGTGCAGGAGACACAGGTTCAATCCCTGATCTGGGAAGATCCCACATGCCATGAGGAAACTAAGCCTGTGGGCTACAACTCCTGAGCCTGTGCTCTGGAGCCCACCCGCTGCAACTACTGAAGCCCCGGCGCCCTGCAGCCTGTGCTCTGCAATGCAAGAAGCCCCCGCAGTATGAACTAGAATATGCATCTGCTCGCCCCAACCAGAGAAAAGCCAACATGGCAGCAAAGATCAAGCACAGCTGAAAAAACAGACACACTTCAACTAAAAATTACTTACTGTTTCTCTGAAACTCACACTTAACTGAGAATCCTGTATTTTTATTTGCTAAATTTGGTAATCCTACTTACAATCAGGATTCCATGTTTAAAGAAAAGTGCATTCTCTCTGGCCCTCTTTGATATTAGCAGATACTGGGGAAGAGGAAGGTTGAAGGGCAGAATAGGTGATTTCTGCTACACTGACCAAGCAGGAATCAGGCAATTTGTACACAGCGCTGGGGAGAGGAAACAATCAGAAACTGTATTAGTCTGGGGGCTTCCCTGGTGGCCCAGTGGTTAAGAATCTGCCTTGCAATGCAGAGGACACGGGTCCAATCACTGCTCCAGGAAGACCCCATGAGCCCCATGGCGTCCAAGCCTGTGCAACAACTTGAGCCCACTCCCACTCTCTAGAGCCTGCAAGCTGCAATTCCTGGACCTGTAAGCTGCAAAGACTGAATCATGCACAATGAGAGCCCATGCTCCACAAGAGAGGCCAGCACAATAAGGAAGCCTGGGCACTGCAGCAAAGAGGAGCCCTACTCGCTGCAACTACAGGAAGTCTGTGTGCAGCACCGAAAACCCACCACAGCCAATAGATATGGAAGCTAGAAACTATTTGGAATGAAATACTCCACATTAAAAAAAATGGTCTATATGAAAAAAAGGCGTTAATTTGTACAGGGGTTGTACGTGGCTTGGGAATACACAGCATTTCTTCTTGTTCTTTGCTGTAATTTGTTTTGACTCTGTTTTTATAGTACAGTTAGTTATTTTAAATGGGGAAGAGGCACTTGGGATGGGTGTATGTGAGAATCTGTGTTAGAAGTGGAGAGTTAAGAGANCCGCTCTAGTCATGGAGGTGCAGCCTCTGCCAGGCATACCCCTGGAGGCGCCTCTCAATACTTCCAGCACAAATGCCACCGAGGACCACCCAGAGACCAATGCTGTGGACGTGCCCTACAAAATCCATGGCCTGGAAGATGAAGTCCAGCCACCCAACCTGATCCCTCGACGACCGAGCCCGTACGAGAAGACCAGAAACCAAAGAATCCAAGAGCTCATTGATGAGATGAGGAAGAAAGAGATGCTCGGGAAGTTCTAATAAAATGGAAAGATAGCAACAATAGCTTTTCTTTTCTTGCTTATAGAGATATTCCATGGCAACGCCTGTGTTGTGGAGATGAAGTCAGATTCCTGACTCCAAAAGGTTTTGAGGAAACAAAGAAGGAGAATAATGTAAATATATAGTTATATTTACATTATACACACACACACACACACACACACAAACACAGCTGTAAGCATGTGACAACTAGGTTGGTACATATGTTTCCTAGTCCTGGAATGTTCTAAGTCCTCTACTGGGGTTGGGTGTGGGGTAGAGAGGAATATGAAGGCTCTACACCTCCCATCAATGAGGGACAGCAGGAGGGAGAGAAAAAACCTTTGCCCCAAATTTATGAGCAGTGACTGCAAATCTTTTCCTTATGGTGATAACCCTGCTGGAGGTGCAGGACAGTTCCTACCCATCTCCAGGTTGAGGTGCGAGACCCATGGGGCTCTTAGAAGAAACAGTGATTTATTTACTAAGTGACCAGTCCTTAAGATGAATGCAGTGAAGTGGAGGTCATGAATTCCAGCAAACTCCAGCACTGGAGGTGGTGAGGCAGGTGGTGTGGATGAGTGTGCTCACCAGCTGGCACTCCCAGGCACTCACACCTCTCTTTTCTTCACTAACCTTGGCCTTGCTTGTCACCTCTGGCCAGCCTGGCCTCAGGCCTGAGGCTCCCCAGAGAGACTCTCTGCTTCCTCAAGTCACTGGAAGGATGAGGGAGGCATGCACTCTGCTGGAAAATCCAGGGAGTGATCAGGGCTCGTTTTTCTGTGTGTGAACACGTAGTTTAAACTTCCCGAAATTACAGGACCCAAGCACATTAGCTCCTTAGCTGGGCCTAGCCTGACATGCAATTCTTAAGCTTTTCACATCCAGGAAAGTTTTAAAGACTTTGTATTCTCACCAGTCATAGATCTTAGAGCTCTTTCTTGTTCCATTCCCCATTCTGTGGATGAAAATACTGAGGCTAACACCACGATGTTTGCTTTTTGAGTTTTGAGGTGCTAAATACCTTTATCTGAACCCGTGTGTGTGTGTCTCTCTGTGTGTCTAAGGGACAGGTTACAGTTCTAGGAAACGGTGAGGGACAGGTGGGATGACGCCCAACCATCACATGGCTGAGGACCAGCCTCCCCATCTCCCCAGCACAGACCGCCTCCCTCCCCACTGCCACCACGTTCCACACTTTCTCACAGGTGTCCTCTTAGGAGCTTGCTGGCTCCTAAGAACCAAACTGCAGGAAATATTTCTGAATATATATCATTAGTATCACTTCTTTAAGAAGATATAGTGTGAAGCACTTCTGCAACCCCACCTCTCTATTATTAGGAAATAGACCCACGGCTTTCCTCCACTGGCTGAACGCATGGCAACTGGTGCTACTCACAGACTGAAGGGCTGGGCAGTGCTGGCTTGGGTCTGCTCTAGAATGTTGAGGAAGCTCTGGACTAGATCTAGCCAGAATATTACTCAGTTTACCTTTCTTGGGAGCCACAGGATGGGAACACTCCGTTCTCATATCTCAGCAAAGCAGGGCTGTGTGTCTTGGGGGCTGGAAGCCTTTGGGGAGACCCCCAGGTGGGACACTCCCAGAGGTATCTGTCTTTTGCAGCAGGAAGAAAGATGCCCTCTGGGAACTATAGACCACGTGGCTATGACTCAACATGCCATACTTAATGCCCTGGGCCATATATCCACAAACTTCTCTGGATTAGATGGTCCTCAGAGGTCTCTCTAAGAAGGCAGTGTTCCCCTGCTCTGAGACACTGTAGGTTTCCGCTGAGCTTAAGGTGGTTGGACAGCTGGCTTAGTAACAGTCCTGAGCTTCCAGAGAGGCTCCTGCAGCCTGAGGGAGGCAGAGGCAGTCTTTGAGCCAAGGTTTCCTAACACCAGGTTGAGATTCAGAGGTCCTCTTTGTCCACTGCTCTGGAAAGTCAGCTGAGGGGCCCAAGAGTCACTTCATGTTCGTGGGAAGACTCAGGCTAGAGTTCTGGGACCTGGCTCTCTGATCTCCTCCTTTTGGAAAACCCATGGTACTTCACATATAAGCCTTTCATATGTACTTTAAGGTTTTTTGTTTGTCTGGAGTATACAAATGGTGCTCAATAGCAAAGTCTTTATCAGATGAAGCATTTTGACTATGTACTCCCTGTCTGACAGGCAGCTGTCACATGGGTTATTCTGGTGCTGAACTCAATCACAGCGTTTTTATCTCTCTGATGACAGCAATCAATACATTTGTTTTCTGTAGAGTAAAATTTGGCTCCTTGATTTTATAACTTATTAAAGTAAAAACGTCTGTGATTTTGCATATCATGCCTGTGTTTGCTTGTTACCTTGACTACACTTGTCCTCCATTCCCAGCTTAAACTTGAGCAGACAGAAGGATGTGCTGCCCTTGCAAAGCCAAAAGGTCTGGAGGGACCAGCATGCAGTGAGCCAAGGTGGGATCCCATGAAGAGCAAGAGGCACCCATAAGGACCGATCCCTCTCCTGGCTCCCCATGGAGTCAGTTCTCCAGGAAACATAACTTAGCCAAAGGCTCCTAAGTCCATCTTTAGTTCAAAGTGGAGGTGAAGTATTTCCAGCAACTCCCTCCTCCCTGATTACAACCCCTTCTCTCCTATAATTGGGTTTCCAGGAAAAACAAAACAAAACAAAACAAAACTATATGTTGAGTTAAATTTTAAATTCAGAAAAACAGCAGTGAACTTTTTAGTTAAAGTATGGGGAACCTCCCTGGTGGCTTAGTGGTAACAAATCTGCCTACCAGTGCAGGAGACACAGGTTCAATCCCTGATCTGGGAAGATCCCACATGCCATGAGGAAACTAAGCCTGTGGGCTACAACTCCTGAGCCTGTGCTCTGGAGCCCACCCGCTGCAACTACTGAAGCCCCGGCGCCCTGCAGCCTGTGCTCTGCAATGCAAGAAGCCCCCGCAGTATGAACTAGAATATGCATCTGCTCGCCCCAACCAGAGAAAAGCCAACATGGCAGCAAAGATCAAGCACAGCTGAAAAAACAGACACACTTCAACTAAAAATTACTTACTGTTTCTCTGAAACTCACACTTAACTGAGAATCCTGTATTTTTATTTGCTAAATTTGGTAATCCTACTTACAATCAGGATTCCATGTTTAAAGAAAAGTGCATTCTCTCTGGCCCTCTTTGATATTAGCAGATACTGGGGAAGAGGAAGGTTGAAGGGCAGAATAGGTGATTTCTGCTACACTGACCAAGCAGGAATCAGGCAATTTGTACACAGCGCTGGGGAGAGGAAACAATCAGAAACTGTATTAGTCTGGGGGCTTCCCTGGTGGCCCAGTGGTTAAGAATCTGCCTTGCAATGCAGAGGACACGGGTCCAATCACTGCTCCAGGAAGACCCCATGAGCCCCATGGCGTCCAAGCCTGTGCAACAACTTGAGCCCACTCCCACTCTCTAGAGCCTGCAAGCTGCAATTCCTGGACCTGTAAGCTGCAAAGACTGAATCATGCACAATGAGAGCCCATGCTCCACAAGAGAGGCCAGCACAATAAGGAAGCCTGGGCACTGCAGCAAAGAGGAGCCCTACTCGCTGCAACTACAGGAAGTCTGTGTGCAGCACCGAAAACCCACCACAGCCAATAGATATGGAAGCTAGAAACTATTTGGAATGAAATACTCCACATTAAAAAAAATGGTCTATATGAAAAAAAGGCGTTAATTTGTACAGGGGTTGTACGTGGCTTGGGAATACACAGCATTTCTTCTTGTTCTTTGCTGTAATTTGTTTTGACTCTGTTTTTATAGTACAGTTAGTTATTTTAAATGGGGAAGAGGCACTTGGGATGGGTGTATGTGAGAATCTGTGTTAGAAGTGGAGAGTTAAGAGACTTTGGGTAAGCAGGAACTGAGACTAAGTATTGGCACAGGTAATTCATAACCAGATAGCCCAGCGAGGTTGTTTTAGAAAATAGGCCCTGGGTTGTAGAAGAAGTGGTAAGGAAGGCCCAGTCTGTGCTTTCTGACGGATGTTGACAAATGGTTCAGTTCAGTTCAGTTCGGTCGCTCAGTCATGTTCGACTCTTTGCGACCCCATGAACCGCAGCACGCCAGGCCTCCCTGCCTATCACCATCTCCCGGAGTTCACCCAGACTCATGTCCATCAAGTCAGTGATGTCATCCAGCCATCCCATCCTCGATTGTCCCCTTCTCCTCCTGCCCCCAATCCCTCCCAGCATCAGTCTTTTCCAATGAGTCAGCTCTTCGCATGAAGTGGCCAAAATACTGGAGTTTCTCCTCTAGGTACCCTGTGAGTCCTTGATTACCATGCACAGAGCAGCCATGCCATGGTATACCCAGGGGTTTATACTCCACTGTGCATTCTTAGGAGAAGGCGAAGGCACTCCACTCCAGTGTTCTTGCCTGGAGAATCCCAGGGACGGGGGAGCCTGGTGGGCTGCCATCCATGGGGTTGCTAGAGTTGGACACGACTGAGCAATTTCACATTCACTTTTCACTTTCATGCATTGGAGAAGGAAATGGCAACCCGCCCCAGTGTTCTTGCCTAGAGAATCCCAGGGACGGGGGAGCCTGGTGGGCTGCTGTCTATGGGGTCACACAGAGTCGGACAGAACTGAAGCGACTTAGCAGCAGGAGCAGTGCATTCTTAACCCAGGGGAACACAGTACACTTCCATTTAGAGGCCATGTAGCCTGTTCTCCCTGAACCCCATGACCCCACACAGCTGTTGCTTCATCTATGGGGCCTCCTCAAGGATTAACCTCAAATACACATAAAGATTACACAATGTGAGTGCCCCTATGGCACACTGAAGCAACCAATGCCTTGGTTCAAATAAGATTCTNTGTATTCTCACCAGTCATAGATCTTAGAGCTCTTTCTTGTTCCATTCCCCATTCTGTGGATGAAAATACTGAGGCTAACACCACGATGTTTGCTTTTTGAGTTTTGAGGTGCTAAATACCTTTATCTGAACCCGTGTGTGTGTGTCTCTCTGTGTGTCTAAGGGACAGGTTACAGTTCTAGGAAACGGTGAGGGACAGGTGGGATGACGCCCAACCATCACATGGCTGAGGACCAGCCTCCCCATCTCCCCAGCACAGACCGCCTCCCTCCCCACAGCCACCACGTTCCACACTTTCTCACAGGTGTCCTCTTAGGAGCTTGCTGGCTCCTAAGAACCAAACTGCAGGAAATATTTCTGAATATATATCATTAGTATCACTTCTTTAAGAAGATATAGTGTGAAGCACTTCTGCAACCCCACCTCTCTATTATTAGGAAATAGACCCACGGCTTTCCTCCACTGGCTGAACGCATGGCAACTGGTGCTACTCACAGACTGAAGGGCTGGGCAGTGCTGGCTTGGGTCTGCTCTAGAATGTTGAGGAAGCTCTGGACTAGATCTAGCCAGAATATTACTCAGTTTACCTTTCTTGGGAGCCACAGGATGGGAACACTCCGTTCTCATATCTCAGCAAAGCAGGGCTGTGTGTCTTGGGGGCTGGAAGCCTTTGGGGAGACCCCCAGGTGGGACACTCCCAGAGGTATCTGTCTTTTGCAGCAGGAAGAAAGATGCCCTCTGGGAACTATAGACCACGTGGCTATGACTCAACATGCCATACTTAATGCCCTGGGCCATATATCCACAAACTTCTCTGGATTAGATGGTCCTCAGAGGTCTCTCTAAGAAGGCAGTGTTCCCCTGCTCTGAGACACTGTAGGTTTCCGCTGAGCTTAAGGTGGTTGGACAGCTGGCTTAGTAACAGTCCTGAGCTTCCAGAGAGGCTCCTGCAGCCTGAGGGAGGCAGAGGCAGTCTTTGAGCCAAGGTTTCCTAACACCAGGTTGAGATTCAGAGGTCCTCTTTGTCCACTGCTCTGGAAAGTCAGCTGAGGGGCCCAAGAGTCACTTCATGTTCGTGGGAAGACTCAGGCTAGAGTTCTGGGACCTGGCTCTCTGATCTCCTCCTTTTGGAAAACCCATGGAACTTCACATATAAGCCTTTCATATGTACTTTAAGGTTTTTTGTTTGTCTGGAGTATACAAATGGTGCTCAATAGCAAAGTCTTTATCAGATGAAGCATTTTGACTATGTACTCCCTGTCTGACAGGCAGCTGTCACATGGGTTATTCTGGTGCTGAACTCAATCACAGCGTTTTTATCTCTCTGATGACAGCAATCAATACATTTGTTTTCTGTAGAGTAAAATTTGGCTCCTTGATTTTATAACTTATTAAAGTAAAAACGTCTGTGATTTTGCATATCATGCCTGTGTTTGCTTGTTACCTTGACTACACTTGTCCTCCATTCCCAGCTTAAACTTGAGCAGACAGAAGGATGTGCTGCCCTTGCAAAGCCAAAAGGTCTGGAGGGACCAGCATGCAGTGAGCCAAGGTGGGATCCCATGAAGAGCAAGAGGCACCCATAAGGACCGATCCCTCTCCTGGCTCCCCATGGAGTCAGTTCTCCAGGAAACATAACTTAGCCAAAGGCTCCTAAGTCCATCTTTAGTTCAAAGTGGAGGTGAAGTATTTCCAGCAACTCCCTCCTCCCTGATTACAACCCCTTCTCTCCTATAATTGGGTTTCCAGGAAAAACAAAACAAAACAAAACAAAACTATATGTTGAGTTAAATTTTAAATTCAGAAAAACAGCAGTGAACTTTTTAGTTAAAGTATGGGGAACCTCCCTGGTGGCTTAGTGGTAACAAATCTGCCTACCAGTGCAGGAGACACAGGTTCAATCCCTGATCTGGGAAGATCCCACATGCCATGAGGAAACTAAGCCTGTGGGCTACAACTCCTGAGCCTGTGCTCTGGAGCCCACCCGCTGCAACTACTGAAGCCCCGGCGCCCTGCAGCCTGTGCTCTGCAATGCAAGAAGCCCCCGCAGTATGAACTAGAATATGCATCTGCTCGCCCCAACCAGAGAAAAGCCAACATGGCAGCAAAGATCAAGCACAGCTGAAAAAACAGACACACTTCAACTAAAAATTACTTACTGTTTCTCTGAAACTCACACTTAACTGAGAATCCTGTATTTTTATTTGCTAAATTTGGTAATCCTACTTACAATCAGGATTCCATGTTTAAAGAAAAGTGCATTCTCTCTGGCCCTCTTTGATATTAGCAGATACTGGGGAAGAGGAAGGTTGAAGGGCAGAATAGGTGATTTCTGCTACACTGACCAAGCAGGAATCAGGCAATTTGTACACAGCGCTGGGGAGAGGAAACAATCAGAAACTGTATTAGTCTGGGGGCTTCCCTGGTGGCCCAGTGGTTAAGAATCTGCCTTGCAATGCAGAGGACACGGGTTCAATCACTGCTCCAGGAAGACCCCATGAGCCCCATGGCGTCCAAGCCTGTGCAACAACTTGAGCCCACTCCCACTCTCTAGAGCCTGCAAGCTGCAATTCCTGGACCTGTAAGCTGCAAAGACTGAATCATGCACAATGAGAGCCCATGCTCCACAAGAGAGGCCAGCACAATAAGGAAGCCTGGGCACTGCAGCAAAGAGGAGCCCTACTCGCTGCAACTACAGGAAGTCTGTGTGCAGCACCGAAAACCCACCACAGCCAATAGATATGGAAGCTAGAAACTATTTGGAATGAAATACTCCACATTAAAAAAAATGGTCTATATGAAAAAAAGGCGTTAATTTGTACAGGGGTTGTACGTGGCTTGGGAATACACAGCATTTCTTCTTGTTCTTTGCTGTAATTTGTTTTGACTCTGTTTTTATAGTACAGTTAGTTATTTTAAATGGGGAAGAGGCACTTGGGATGGGTGTATGTGAGAATCTGTGTTAGAAGTGGAGAGTTAAGAGACTTTGGGTAAGCAGGAACTGAGACTAAGTATTGGCACAGGTAATTCATAACCAGATAGCCCAGCGAGGTTGTTTTAGAAAATAGGCCCTGGGTTGTAGAAGAAGTGGTAAGGAAGGCCCAGTCTGTGCTTTCTGACGGATGTTGACAAATGGTTCAGTTCAGTTCAGTTCGGTCGCTCAGTCATGTTCGACTCTTTGCGACCCCATGAACCGCAGCACGCCAGGCCTCCCTGCCTATCACCATCTCCCGGAGTTCACCCAGACTCACGTCCATCAAGTCAGTGATGTCATCCAGCCATCCCATCCTCGATTGTCCCCTTCTCCTCCTGCCCCCAATCCCTCCCAGCATCAGTCTTTTCCAATGAGTCAGCTCTTCGCATGAAGTGGCCAAAATACTGGAGTTTCTCCTCTAGGTACCCTGTGAGTCCTTGATTACCATGCACAGAGCAGCCATGCCATGGTATACCCAGGGGTTTATACTCCACTGTGCATTCTTAGGAGAAGGCGAAGGCACTCCACTCCAGTGTTCTTGCCTGGAGAATCCCAGGGACGGGGGAGCCTGGTGGGCTGCCATCCATGGGGTTGCTAGAGTTGGACACGACTGAGCAATTTCACATTCACTTTTCACTTTCATGCATTGGAGAAGGAAATGGCAACCCGCCCCAGTGTTCTTGCCTAGAGAATCCCAGGGACGGGGGAGCCTGGTGGGCTGCTGTCTATGGGGTCACACAGAGTCGGACAGAACTGAAGCGACTTAGCAGCAGGAGCAGTGCATTCTTAACCCAGGGGAACACAGTACACTTCCATTTAGAGGCCATGTAGCCTGTTCTCCCTGAACCCCATGACCCCACACAGCTGTTGCTTCATCTATGGGGCCTCCTCAAGGATTAACCTCAAATACACATAAAGATTACACAATGTGAGTGCCCCTATGGCACACTGAAGCAACCAATGCCTTGGTTCAAATAAGATTCTAGTTTCTTTAGGTGAATATTTAGATCACTGATTTTCCATCTTTTTAAAAATCCTATGCAATTGTAGCTATCAATTTCTCTCTCTAGAGCTTTAGCTGTGCCCCACAGATTTTGATATTTCATACATTTTCGTCATTTCATTCCAAATAGTTTCTAACTTCCAATGTGAGTTTCCCTTTTACCTAAGGGTTATTTTAAGCATGTTGCTGAATTTCCAAACATTAGGTAATGGTCTGAGGAGGACATGGCAACCCACTTTGGTAATTTTGATTGGAGAATCCCATGGACAGAGGAGCCTGATGGGCTACAGTACATGAGGTCGCAAAGAGTCAGACACAACTGAAGCAACTTAGCACACAGTGTGCATAGGATGTTCTGGTTATGGATTGTTATAGATTTCTAGCTCATTTTATTATGACCAGAAAACTATTTTGGGAAATATTTCAATCCTTTGAAATGGCCCATGATGTAGTCAATTTTTTTTTTTAAAGAATTGCACATGTGTTTTAAAGAATATGCACTGGTAACTGTTGAATGCAGTATTTTATATATGTTTGATAAGTCAAATTTGTTAATGTATTATTCAAATCTTTTGTATCTTGATTTAGTTTTCTTCTTGTTTCATTAACTCGATAGAAAGTTGTCTTGATACCTCCCACTGATTGTGGATTTTTCTATTTCTCCTTGTAGTTTTATCAGTTTTTTTTACTGTCTTGTTAAAAAAATAAGCTATTTTACTATTTTGACGTCCCATAAGGGCATACAGATTTCTAACTGCATTTCTTGTTGGTAACATTATCCTTTTATCTTTATGAATAGAACAATTTTATTTAAAAAATGATTTGAAATTCTCCCCCCTAATATTCAGTTCAGTTGATCAGTCGTGTCCCACTCTTTGAGACCCCATGGACTGCAGCATGCCAGGCCTCCCTGTCCATCACCAACTCCTGGAGTTTAACTCAAACTCATGTCCATTGAGTCGGTGATGCCATCCAACCATCTCATCCTCTGTTGTCCTCTTCTACTCCTGCCTTCAATCTTTCCCAGCATCAAGGTCTTTTCAAATGAGTCAGTTCTTCACATCAGGTGGCCAAAATATCAGAGCTTCAGCTTCAGCACCAGTCCTGCCAACAAATATTCTAGAATTTATTTCCTTTAGGATGGACTGGTTGGATCTCCTTGCAGTCCAAGGGACTCTCAAGAGTCTTCTCCAACACCACAGTTCAAAAGCATCAACTCTTCAGCATTCAGGTTTCTTCATAGTCCAGCTCTCACATCCATACATGACTACTGGAAAAACCATAGCTTTGACTAGATGGACCTTTGTTGGCAAAGGAATGTCTTTGCTTTTTAATATGCTGTCTAGATTGGTCATAACTTTTCTTCCAAGGATCAAGTGTCTTTTCATTTCATGGCTGCACTCACCATTTGCAGTGATTTTTGAGCCCCCCAAAATACTTGGTCACTGTTCCCACTGTTTCCCCATCTATTTCCCGTGAAGTGATGGGAACTGATGCCATGATCTTAGTTTTCTGAATGTTGAGTTTTAAGCCAACATTTTCACTCTCCTCTTTCACTTTCATCAAAAGGCTGATGCACTTTCATCTGCATATCTGAGGTTATTGAAATTTTTCCCAGCAATCTTGATTCCAGCTTGTGCTTAATCCAACCCAGCATTTCTCATGATGTACTCTGCATATAAGTTAACTAAGCCAGGTGACAATATACAGCCTTGACGTACTCCTTTCCTGATTTCGAGCCAGTCTGTTGTTTCATGTCCAGTTCTAACTGTTGCTTCCTGGCCTGCATACAGATTTCTCAGAACGCAGGTCAAGTGGTCTGGTATTCCCATCTCTTTCAGAATTTTCACAATTTGTTGTGACCCACACAGTCACAGGCTTTGGAATAGTCAATAAAGCAGAAGTAGATATTTTTCTGGAACTCTCTTGCTTTTTTGATGATCCAACAGATATTGGCAATTTGATCTGTGGTTCCTCTGTGTTTTCTAGATCCAGCTCGAACATCTGGAAGTTCATAGTTCACATACTGTTGAAGTGTGGCTTGGAGAATTTTGAACATTACTTTACTTGCATATGAGATGACTGTAATTGCCTGGTAGATTGAGCATTCTTTGGCACTGCCTTTCATTGAGATTGGAATGAAAACTGACATTTTCTGATCCTGTGGCCACTGCTGCGTTTTATTGCTGGCATATTGAGTGCAGCACTTTCACAGCATCATCTTTTAGGATTTGAAATAGCTCAGCTGGAATTCCATCACCTCCACTAGCTTTGTTCGTAGTGATGCTTCCTAAGGCTCACTTGACCGCATTCCAGGATGTCTGACTCTAGGTTGGTGATCACACTATTGTGATTATCTGGGTCATAAAGATCTTTCTTGTATAGTTCTGTGTATTCCACCAACTTTTTCTTAAAATCTTCTGCTTCTGTTAGGTCCATACAATTTCTGTCCTTTATTGAGCCCGTCTTTGCATGAAATGTTCCCTTGGTATCTCTAATTTTCTTGAAGAGATCTTTAGACTTTCCCATTCTATTGTTTTCCTCTATTTCTTTGCATTGATCACTGAGGAAGGCTTTCTTAACTCTCCTTGCTCTTCTTTGGAACTCTGCATTCAAATGGATATATCTTTCCTTTTATCCTTTGCCTTTCACTTCTCTTCTATTCACAGCTATTTCTAAGGCCTTCTCAGACAACCATTTTGCCTTTATGCATTGTTTTTCTTGGAGCTGGTCTTGATCCCTGCCTCCTGTGCAATGTTACAAACCTCCATCCATAGTTCTTCAGGCACTCTATCAGCTCTAATCCCTTTAATCTATTTGTTACTTCCACTGTATAATCATAAGGGATTGGATTTAGATCATACCTGAATGGTCTAGTGGTTTTCCCTATTTTCTTCAATTTAAGTCTGAATTTGGCAATAAGGAGTTCATGGTCTGTGCCACAGTCAGCTCCAAGTCTTGTTTTTGCTGGCTGTATAGAGTTTCTCCATCTTTGGCTGCAAAGAATATTACCAATCTGATTTCAGTATTGACCATCTGGCAATGTCCATGTATAGAGTCTTTTCTTGTGTTGTTGGAATAGGGTGTTTGCTATGACCAGTGTGTTCTCTTGGCAAAACTCTGTTAGCCTTTGACCTACTTCGTTTCGTACTCTAGGCCAAATTTGCCTGTTACTCCAGGTATTTCTTTACTTTCTACTTTTGCATTCCAGTCCCCTATAATGAAAAGGACATCTTTTTTGGGTGTTAGCTCTAGAAGATCTTGTAGTTCTTCACAGAACTGTTCAACTTCAGCTTCTTCAGTATTACTGTTCGAGGTGTAGACTTGGATTACTGTGATATTGAATGGTTTG
>SJYW01043155.1:39054-55980 GCA_006410735.1 Raphicerus campestris | reverse complement strand
GGTGTCATCTGCATATCTGAGGTTATTGATATTTTTCCCGGAAATCTTGATTGAAGCTTGTGCTTCTTCCAGCCCAGTGTATCTTATGATGTACTCTGCATATAAGTTAAATAAGCAGGGTGACAATATATAGCCTTGATGTACTCCTTTTCCTATTTGGAACCAGTCTGTTGTTCCATGTCCAGTTCTAACTGTTGCTTCCTGACCTGCATATAGGTTTCTCTAGAGGCAAGTAATGTGGTCTGGTATTCCCATCTCTTTCAGAATTTTCCACAGTTTATTGTGATCCATACAGTCAAAGGCTTTGGCATAGTCAATAAAGCAGAAATAGATGTTTTTCTGGAACTCTCTTGCTTTTTCCATGATCCAGAAGATGCTGGCAATTTGATCTCTGGTTCCTCTGCCTTTTCTAAAACCAGCTTGAACATCAGGAAGTTCATGGTTCATGTACTGCTGAAGCTTGGCTTGGAGAATTTTGAGCATTACTTTACTAGTGTGTGAGATGAGTGCAATTGTGTAGTAGTTTGAGCATTCTTTGGCATTGCCTTTCTTTGGGGTTGGAATGAAAACTGACCTTTTCCAGTCCTGTGGCGAGTGCTGAGTTTTCCAAATTTGCTGGCATATTGAGTGCAGCACTTTAACAGCATCATTTTTCAGGATTTGAAATAGCTCAACTGGAATTTCATCACCTCCATTAGCTTTGTTTGTAGTGATGCTTTCTAAGGCCCACTTGACTTCACATTCCAGGATGTCTGGCTCTAGATGAGTGATCACATCATCGTTATTATCTGTCGTGAAGATCTTTTTTGTACAGTTCTTCTGTGTATTCTTGCCACTTCTTTTAATATCTTCTGCTTCTGTTAGGTCCATGCCATTTCTGCTGCTAAGTTTCAGTAAGTCTTTAGTGACTTAATGGTTCCATGCTCAGTAAGTCTTTAATCCCAATTTTCTGTTGATGGGCAGGGCCATGTTCCTTTCCTGTTTTTTGACTTGAGGCCAAACTATGGTGGAAGTAATGAAGATGATGGTGACCTCCTTTGAAATGTTCCATGCACACACTGCTGCACTCAGTACCCCAACCCTGCAGTGGGCCACTGCTGACCTGTGCCTCCACTGGAGAACTTCTGTACATTCATGGAGAAATCTGGGCCATTCTCTTGTGGGGTCACTGCTCCTTTCTCCTGGGTCATGGTGCACAGAAGGTTCTGTTTGTGCTCTCCAAGAGTCTTGTTTCCCAAGTCCTGTGAAAGTTCTGGTGATCTATGGTGGGGTCAATGGCAACCTCCTCCAAGAGGGCTTATGCCATACCCTGGTCTCCTGAACTCAGAGCCCCTGCCTCTGCAGCGGTCCACTGCTGACCCGTACCTCCACAGGAGACACTCAGACACAGTTCTGGCTCAGTCTCTGTGGGGTCTCTGGGTCCTAATATGCACAAGGTTTGTTTGGGCCCTCTGAGCATCTCTGGCGGGTATGGGGTTTGATTCTAAATGCAATTTTGCCCCTCCTACCATCTTGCTGGGGCTTCTGCTTTGCCTTGGAATGTGGGGTATCATTTTTTTGTTGCATCCAACATTCTCCTGTCAATGGCTGTTCATTGTAATTTTGGAGTTCTAGCAGAAGATGAGCACACGTCCTTCTACTCCATCATCTGGGAATGTTGGTTTGTTACCTCTGTGAGAGAGATGTGTTCCAGATTAACATATCTCAACAGTATGTCAATAGACAATAAAGTTAACAATAAGTTGGACTATGCAGAACACGTGTGGAGTTTCTTATTCCTAAATTCACTTCAGCAGAAAATTCTTCAGGTTATAAAGGATGTATAAAGCCAAGTGCATCCTGGAAACCACAGCATCTGGTCTTGTTTTATGCTTCATCTATCAATCCACTGGGGACAGTGTTTAATGTTGTCTCGCCCCCTGGTAGTCTGTGTTCTGGAGGCACCAGTTTTCAGATTTGCTCCCTGGGGACCTCTTTCACCACTCACTCCTAAAAACTGAAAGCAGATGGTGAGAGGATATCCAAATGTTGTAGCACTGCTTTTTGAAAAGATTATTCTTTCTCCAGTAAATTGCTTAAGGTCATGAAAATTTCCTCTTACTTTTTCCCCCTAAAAATTGAATGGTTTTAGCTCTTACATTTAGGACTATGGGAGCTTCCCTGGTGGCTCAGATGGTAAAGAATCTGCCTGCAATGCAGGAGACCTGGGTTCAATCCCTGGGTCAGGAAGATCCCCTGGAGAAGGGAATGGCTATTATCTACTCTAGTTTTCTTACCTGGAGAATCCCATGGACAGAGAAGCCTGGCCAGCTATAGTCCATGGGGTTGCAAAGAGTCAGACCTGACTCAGCAGCTTTCAGTTTCACTTAGGCCTATGGTCCATTTTGATTTACTATTTGAATGTGGTGTGACATTAGGATCTGCACTCATCTTTTTCATATGGCTATCCAACTGTCACTTGCCTGGGCTTCTCCTTGCGGTGGCTCCTCTTGTTGTAGAGAACAGGTTCTAGGCACATGGGCTTCAGTAGTTGCAGCACGCAGGCTCGGGGGTTGTGGCACATGGACTTAGTTGCTCCACAGCATGTGGAAAGTTCACTTGTGATTTCTTTGGTCCATGATTTACTTAATAGTGCTTTTTAAATTTTCTAAAAATTTGAATAACTCTCAGTTTTTAATTTCTATTGATTTCTAATTTAATTTTACTTTGGTTAAAGAAAACACATTTTGTATTATTTTGATCCTTTTAAATGTATTGAGAATTTTTTATGGCCTTGCATATTGTTTACCCACAGTCCACGAATGCTTGAAAATAATATTTTCTGCTTTTATCGGGTAGAGTGTTCTGTAGATGTCAGGTCAAGTTGGTTGATAGTACTGTTTAAGTTTTCTAGTAGCCAGGGTTCACCTCTCTGAATTCTAGTCCTCTCTCTGATATTGGCTAAGAATTTCTAAATATCCTATTTAATTTCTAAATAACTGTTCAATGCTTTGAAGAATTGTGCTTTTCTTATTCAGTCTTTTTAGTTGTTTTTAACAGGATGTTTAGCCTGACTTATCTAATCTGAAAATTCTGGAATCACATTTATCAATTTTTAATAGAGGGTTGTCTGTTTTTCTCTTTTGGACTTAGACTAGGTACCATTTCTAATAACATGAGGCAAACTTTTAATAAAAGATTTTACTGATAAAAGAGAGTAGAATTCAAAGCCTTTACATTTCTAGCAAATTGCCCCCAAATAACAACTCTCTATTCCTAAATCAATTTAAACGAATATTTATATATATAAAGAATTATAATTCTGTGTAGAAAGTTGGCTTCCTGCTATTAATATGTCAAAAGACACTACTGGATAAATCATCATATAAATATCATAAAATTGTAAAAGTTCAATTAACCAGGTTAATAGAGCAAAAATTGTCATAATCTCAAGGAGAAATTGACAAAGCCTCCATCATAAGGAGAACACTTAATATATTTTGTAATTAATAGATTAGTGGTAAAAAGAAAACAATAATATACAGAAGACTTGAATAATACAATAAACAAGCTTTATCTAAGGAACATGCATATATCTGTTCCCCCAACAGCTGAACAACTCATATTTTTTTCAAATATTGATACCATGATGGAAGAATAAGAACTTGAATAGATTTAGCAATTAACTTAATTATAGATAATTAAATTAGAAATGAATACCCAAATTTAAAACATTTAAAATACAAAAACTCACATTTCTAAATAACTCCCAGGTCCAAAAATTAATATTGAAAATTAGGAGATACAATTGAATGTAACTTAGTGAAACTTGTGAAATGCAGTCAAGGATATACTTGGAGGTTATCATGATCTAAAATATAAAAATTAGAAAAGAAAAAAAATTGAAAATAAATTAATGATCTATGTAACAGAGTAAACTCAAAGAAAGTAGAAGGAAATAACCAAGATTATTTATATGGGTAGAATTTAATTAATAGAAAAGAAACTTTAAAAGGTCAACAAAGCCAAAAACTCATTTAATATTTACCAACTTCTGGCAATGATCAAGAATTAAAAACAGCAGGGGGCAGGGGCCGAGAAGCCAGAGGAATAGTTGGACATGGAGTACATCTCTCCCCACAAATGCATCAAGGATACCTATATAGATGCAACAGCTCTCACAGTACACCAGCTGAACACTAGCAGGAGTCCCTGACCACTGGAAAGGATTATATGGATCCATGCATAACTTGGTAGGACATAAGAAAGGAGGGAGAAGGGGGAGGAGAGCTATTGGGACCAGACCTGCACTTGGGGGTGAGGAAGCTGAAGCAGGGAAGAGATTTCTGCATCCAGGGAAATTGGTTAGGACAAAGGGGAAGAATGTGAGGCTGTTGGAGGGTTAAGTAGCTCATCTGTGACAATATGAACAGAGTGAGAGCCACAGAGAAATCCAGGCCATGGCCCTATGTACCCCAGACAGGTACATGTTTCCACTGATGTGCATGGTGGCTAGGAACTGGGACGTGAGGATTTGAGAGCAATCTTGTGGCAAGACTACTGTTGACTGCAGGGAAACTGCCTGACGGAGGACACAAGTCCTCCAGGGCAGCCTTGGGAGCAGACTCCTGTGGATGGCCCCCAGGCTAAGAAGGAAATAAAACCATAGTTGAGCTCCAGGTGTGGAGTGACTAAGGAATACAAACAAAAACCTTTCCCTCAGCTGCACAAGCTACAGATTAAATCTACAAAGTCAACTAGACAGCTTCTGTATGTATGGAATATATAAAAGGACAGTGAGTGTTCCCACAAATAAAACACTCTGGCTCTGGCAGCTGGAGACATAGAAGACACGCCTATGGGGGTGTATGGCCAGATTAGAATATGAGCTGTCCTACAGCAGGTCCATAGATTAGACCTCCCCAGAATCGAAGGGCCTTCTAGGGAGGCAGAGGTGGACAGTGGCTCACAGAAGAGGCAAGGACAGCTAAGACACTAGGAACACATTTATTATTTGTATGTTTTGATTCATTCTCATATTGGTTCTGGGTTTCCCCCCTTCTTCTCTGTTGCTGTTCATCTTCTCCTAATTTCTATTAAGGTTTCTGGGATTTTAAAAATCATAACTTTTATTTCTTTTTCATAGTTCTGTTCTACTTTGGCCTTTTGCTGGTCTGTGCTGTGGCTTTGCTGTTTGTTTCTTATGGTTGTTTTTGCTATAGTTTTTCTTTAATATTTCTCTGTGTGCATTTTTCTATATACTCCTGTTTAACTTTGCTTTTGTATTTTCTTCACCATTTCTGTTTGTTTTGTTCTCTTTGCTTTATTCCTCAGTTGGCACTCTGTTTTGTTTTGTGTTGTAGTTAGTTTTGCTTTTAATTGCTTGATTTCATTTGTGTGTGTGTGTGTGTGTTGCTTACCAGGTCACTCTCTTGTTGTTTTTTTTTAGGTCTTTTACAGTTTCTTTTGTATGCGTGTCTGTGTGTGTTTGTATGTGAATGTTCCTTTGTTTTTGTTAGTCTGTTTGTGCTTTTACCATTTTTCTGTTAAAATTTTGTTGTTTCTTTTTTTTTTTCAATCTCCCTTATCCCACGACAAATGGCTTGTGGGGTCTTGGTGTCCTGACCAGAAGTTAGGGCTGAACCTCTGGGGTTGGAGTGTCAAGTCTAGGATGCTAGACTGCAAGAGAACTCTAGACCCCAGGGAGTATTAACCAGAGAGAACTCCAGGAAGACCTCCACCCGAATCCAAGACCTGGCAGCACCCAAATGCCTGCCACACCCAGAGCTTGGCAATTCACCAAAGCAACAAGCAAGACAGAAACAAAAACCCAATCAACAGCCATCAGGCTACCCAGGTATCCCAACACACCCCACCTCACACAGCACTTCCCATCAGAGAGAAAAAACTCACCTGCTCCCACCAGAACAAGGGAGAAGTCCCTCTCAACACAAAGTCTACGAGAGTCACTTGACCAACCTCACCCACCAGGGGCAGAGACAAAAAGGAAGAACTATGACCCGATAGCCTAGGTAAAGAAGACTTCTAACGCACTTGTTGTTGTTCCACTGCTCAGCTGTATCCAACTACGTGACCCCATGGACTGCAGCATGTCAAACCTCCCTGTCCTTTACTACCTACCAGAGTTTGCTCAAACTTATTTCCATTGAGTCGATGATGTCATCCAATTATCTCATTCTTGCTTCCTTCTCCTCCTGCCCTCAATCTTTCCCAGCATCAGGGTCTTTTCCAGTGACTCAGCTCTTTGCATCAGGTGACCAAAGTATTGGAGCTTCAACTTCAGCATCAGTCCTTCCAATGAATATTGAGGACTAATTTCCTTTAAGATTGACTGGTTTCATCTCCCTGTTGTCTGAGGGGCTCTCAAGAGTCTTTTCCAACACCACACTTCAAAAGCATCAATTCTTTGGTGCTCAGCTTTCTTTATGGTCCAACTCTCACATCCATACATGACTACTGGAAAAACCANCATGGGGTCACAAAGAGTCAGACACGACTGAGCGCCTGAACTGAACTGAACTGAACTGATATGGACTGGTGGGCTACTGTCCACGGGATCATAAAGAGTTGGACGTGACTGAGCGACTAAGCGCACACACACACACATACATGTACTGGCACTATTCTCAAGTTCTATTTTATAATTCAAGACTGTGTTATGAAATGAAATGATGGAAATATGTCAAAACAACCATAAACACTTTAAAATTTAGCCACACATAAATATTTATATTTTTTTAACAAAGACAAAATGGAATTTTTGAGAAGCAAATTTTAATTCAGTCCCTTAGCCACCTAAATACATCCATTTTCTCTTTCCTAGGCTTTGCTAGAGGTGGTTAACGACCTCTTTGAAGAACAGACAGACCTGGAGAAAATTGTCAAGAAAATAATGCATCGGGCCCAAACACTGTTGAAATGTGAACGCTGTTCTGTTTTACTCCTGGAGGACATCGAATCACCAGTAAGTCATCTTTTATCTGTCATCTGTGTTAAGGAAGTAAAGTTTAGTTTAGTTGTAACTAAGTTCGTGAAATCACGACTTGAACCATTCTTTTGCGACTCTTCTAACATGAGGTGACTTTTTATAAAAGTAAAGTTTTTATTTCCTGTATGTGTTTTTTCAGTCTTTCTCTGCTGTCATCTGAGAAACTGACGACCTTGAGGTCTAGCAGAGTTCTGTGTACAGACAGGCAGCTAAGGGATAGGACAGTGAAAGTGAAAGTCGCTCAGTACTGCCAGACTCTTTGCAACCCTGTGGGCTCTATAGTCCATGGAATTCTCCAGGCCAGAATACTGGAGTGGGCAGCCTTTCCCTTCTCCAGGGCATCTGCCCAACCCAGGGATGGAACCCAGGTCACCTGCATTGCAGGCGGATTCCTCACCAGCTGAGCCACCTGGGAAGCCCAAGGGATGGAAGGGGTTGCCCAAACTCACACAGCTGAAGAGAAGAGAAACTAGGCTGCCAGCCTCCCACTGAACCCACACAGCAAGGGAAGGCCCTTGCGTGTGTGAGCATGGACTGCAGTCCACACAGTACTCCACAGCCCTCTTCCGGGGGTGTGGGTTGGGGAGTGGGAAGCAGGGCTCTCTGCGCTTGCGCTCGGTGGAGTCACCCCAGCCTCAGGGGGGCGGCACTCTCCAGCAGAGGTTTGTTCTGCTGCTCCCCACGTTTCCGCCTTCTTCTACTGCTGCCTCAGGCCTGTGGACACTAACTCAGTGAGTGCCAGTCAGGAGGCGGAGGCTCCTTCCCTCCTCCCGCAGGGGCTACTTACTCTCACCTCAGGGGCAAGTAGCCCTTGGCCTCGGCCTCAGCCTGCCTTATCTTGGCTTTCAGGGTCTTTTAGGTCCTCTGGCTCTTTGTGGGAAGTCTGCTGGATACATACAAAGCAATATTGAAAATAATGACCATCATCCATCTAACTTCTTGAAAGCTAAATGTCTACACCCTCAGCAGCAGTTTAATATCTTTGCCGTGAACTCTTTTCAAAGACCAGGAATTGTCTAGCAATGAAGTGCCGTTTTAATACCTCAGAGAATGATGTTTTACTGTAGTTACTTAGAAAGGTTATTGTCTTTGCCTTTAGGTTTGAGTTCCTCAAAAAACAAGAACCTTGGGTAAATTTTGGAGATTTAATAATAAATATTGTAGAACTTAAAATATTTTAAGTTTTTGAAAACATTTCATTGATATATAGTTGATTTACAATGTTGTGTTAGTTTCAGGTGTTCAGCAAAGTGATTCAGTTATATATATCCTTTTTGGAATTCTTTTCCATTATAGGTTATTACAAGGTATTGAGTATAGTTCCCCGTGCTATACTGTAGGACCTTGTTGATGATCTATTTAGCATTAAGCTTTCAAAAATCTATATATATGCTTAAAATGTTTAGGAGTAATTCCCCATATCTTAGCAGTTCAGTTCAGTTGCTCAGTCATGTCCGACTCTTTGTGACCCTTTGGACTATAGCTCATCAGGTTTCTCTGTCTAAGGGACTTTGGGGGCGAGAATACTGGAGTGGGTTGACATTTCCTTCTCCAGGGGATCTTCCCAACCCAGGGATCGAACCTTCATCTCCTGTGTCTCCTGCATTGCAGGTGAATTCTTTATCTGCTAAACCACTGGGGAAGCCAGACTAGATGGTAACATGCGGTAAAGGTGTTGGTGTAGTCGTGAAGGTTAAAAGGACCTTTTCCCTATCAGAGCTGAACATTCTAAGATTTTTCAGAATGGTGGAGTCAGGGCAGAAAACCTGGAGCCAATCTATCATTTCTTCTCTTTGCCCATCCCCTCCCTCTCAGAGTGAGAATGAACTCCTTCAATCCAGAGGGACAAGGTCAGGGGTAAAATTGAACTGTGTGCAGAAAGAGGTGACCCATCTGTTTGGTACCACTTGAGAAGCTGTAAAGAATTTTTATCAAGGTTGCTAGGCAGGTGTGGGGGGAGCTCGAGTGTGGGGGCTGGCTTATATATGTGGCATCACCATGCAGAAAAGTCATAATGCCCTGCTTTCCTTTAATGCTTCTCATCAAAAGTTTCTTGAAACTTCAGACTTAAAGGGACTGATCGCTGTTCTGTGCTCTACCCTGATTGTCAGGTAGAAAGGATGGGAAGGCAACCATACACAGTCACACCATGTATAAGAGGAGAAGCCAACTGAACAGGACACCAGGTGGCAAAAGCTAACTCTGGCACAGAGGTTTCAACAAACAGAAAATCCTGCTGAGATGAAGTTCTCTGGCTGAGACTTCCTCACCTCAGAATGGATGGATTGATAGTAAATTTTTTAGGCTTTGCAAGTCACATGATCTCTCTTGCAGCTACTCATGGTAGCATGAAAGGAGTTTCAGTATGGCTGGGTTCCAATAAAGCATTATTTATAAAAGTAGGTGGGCTGTCGTCTATGGGGTCGCACAGAATCAGACACGACTGAAGCGACTTAGCAGCAGCAGCAGCATAAAAGTAGGTGGTGGGCCAGATTTGGTTGCAGGCAGTAGTTTTCAGATCTCCATCCTAGATAGTCCTTGGGGGGCCTTTACTTTCTTATGACACTGGAAGATGAGCTGCCCACTTTTTTACCTTGTTTCTGTTAAGTCAGTATAAATTTCAGATGGAGCAAAGATTTGTGTAAAAACAGAACTTAAAAATACTGGTGAGAATTGTTTATAGTCATTCTGTAGGGAAAAGTTTTCTAAAACATTCACACAATTCCTTAGAGAATATAAGCATATTAAAACACTTAGCCACCGGGCTGGTAAAGATTTAAGAGAATTATAACAGCAAGTATGAGTGTGGGTCTAAGAAAATGGACATTCTTATTACTGATGATGAGATTTTAAACTGGGGTAGCCTTTATAGATATAAGCTTGGTAAAATATGCTTTAGTTTTAAAAGAGCATAGCCTTTGCATTTAGCAATTTCTCTCCTTAAAATTTAACATAGTGAAAGAGATGGAGAAGAGTAAGAGAGCAAAATGAGTATATAAGAAGTTTTACTGCAGTATTTATAGTTGTAAGAATATAAATCAAATAGCAACAGAAGTTTTATATAATGAAATGCTATATATATATCCTTTAAAATAATGATGTTTATCTATATGTATAGGAACAGTATCCTTGATATATTTTTAAGTAATAANTTCCCCATATCTTAGCAGTTCAGTTCAGTTGCTCAGTCATGTCCGACTCTTTGTGACCCTTTGGACTATAGTCCATCAGGTTTCTCTGTCTAAGGGACTTTGGGGGCAAGAATACTGGAGTGGGTTGACATTTCCTTCTCCAGGGGATCTTCCCAACCCAGGGATCGAACCTTCATCTCCTGTGTCTCCTGCATTGCAGGTGAATTCTTTATCTGCTAAACCACTGGGGAAGCCAGACTAGATGGTAACATGCGGTAAAGGTGTTGGTGTAGTCGTGAAGGTTAAAAGGACCTTTTCCCTATCAGAGCTGAACATTCTAAGATTTTTCAGAATGGTGGAGTCAGGGCAGAAAACCTGGAGCCAATCTATCATTTCTTCTCTTTGCCCATCCCCTCCCTCTCAGAGTGAGAATGAACTCCTTCAATCCAGAGGGACAAGGTCAGGGGTAAAATTGAACTGTGTGCAGAAAGAGGTGACCCATCTGTTTGGTACCACTTGAGAAGCTGTAAAGAATTTTTATCAAGGTTGCTAGGCAGGTGTGGGGGGAGCTCGAGTGTGGGGGCTGGCTTATATATGTGGCATCACCATGCAGAAAAGTCATAATGCCCTGCTTTCCTTTAATGCTTCTCATCAAAAGTTTCTTGAAACTTCAGACTTAAAGGGACTGATCGCTGTTCTGTGCTCTACCCTGATTGTCAGGTAGAAAGGATGGGAAGGCAACCATACACAGTCACACCATGTATAAGAGGAGAAGCCAACTGAACAGGACACCAGGTGGCAAAAGCTAACTCTGGCACAGAGGTTTCAACAAACAGAAAATCCTGCTGAGATGAAGTTCTCTGGCTGAGACTTCCTCACCTCAGAATGGATGGATTGATAGTAAATTTTTTAGGCTTTGCAAGTCACATGATCTCTCTTGCAGCTACTCATGGTAGCATGAAAGGAGTTTCAGTATGGCTGGGTTCCAATAAAGCATTATTTATAAAAGTAGGTGGGCTGTCGTCTATGGGGTCGCACAGAATCAGACACGACTGAAGCGACTTAGCAGCAGCAGCAGCATAAAAGTAGGTGGTGGGCCAGATTTGGTTGCAGGCAGTAGTTTTCAGATCTCCATCCTAGATAGTCCTTGGGCGGCCTTTACTTTCTTATGACACTGGAAGATGAGCTGCCCACTTTTTTACCTTGTTTCTGTTAAGTCAGTATAAATTTCAGATGGAGCAAAGATTTGTGTAAAAACAGAACTTAAAAATACTGGTGAGAATTGTTTATAGTCATTCTGTGGGGAAAAGTTTTCTAAAACATTCACACAATTCCTTAGAGAATATAAGCATATTAAAACACTTAGCCACCGGGCTGGTAAAGATTTAAGAGAATTATAACAGCAAGTATGAGTGTGGGTCTAAGAAAATGGACATTCTTATTACTGATGATGAGATTTTAAACTGGGGTAGCCTTTATAGATATAAGCTTGGTAAAATATGCTTTAGTTTTAAAAGAGCATAGCCTTTGCATTTAGCAATTTCTCTCCTTAAAATTTAACATAGTGAAAGAGATGGAGAAGAGTAAGAGAGCAAAATGAGTATATAAGAAGTTTTACTGCAGTATTTATAGTTGTAAGAATATAAATCAAATAGCAACAGAAGTTTTATATAATGAAATGCTATATATATATCCTTTAAAATAATGATGTTTATCTATATGTATAGGAACAGTATCCTTGATATATTTTTAAGTAATAAAGGAGGAAAAACAAATGTAAAAGGAAGTGATTTTATAAAAATATGGGTACATAAATGAGATCATATTTTCACAGTTATTAAATTGATGGAGTCTTAATTTTCTCCCTTGGAGTTTTGTTATCTTGCATCTTATCCTCCCAAGCAGAGTTAGAATTTATCATCTCGTGGAAAAAGGGGGCAGGTACTGGACCTTGCAGTAAGAGAGTGAACTTGAAAGTCAAGGTGTCATGAGAGAGGATCTGCTAAATGGATTTTTATTACCTTCTGCCAGTTAAGGACCAACCTAAAAACACCAAGGACAAGAAATAAAACTATAATTCACAAAAGAAAAAGCATTCATAACTCTACTCCAATCATCACCCCACACACGGCTCACATAGCATAGTGAAAATTGGGCGGGGTACAGTGGAAAGCTGACTGCGGTTGCCTGCATCCTGTCTTCTTGGACAGAGTACAGTGTTCGTCACAACAAACAGTGCATAGCTCACCTGCGTGGTGCAGTACGGATGGGTGTCTGGGCAGGCTCAGAATGTTTCTTGAGTCCTCCTTGCTGCCATAGAGTGGTGGGAGAGTTGGGGTGGAACAAGAAAATTTCAGACAAGCTGTCTTGGAAACAAGGCTGTCAAGAGGGTTGACAATGTGACTGGCAAGTCACTCTGCAGCTGCTAATCTTGGTCTCCTGGAGAGAATTTAAGGCTTTCATCACACAAAAATATCTATGTCATATAGGACTTCATAGTAAGCAAGGGTGGCCTCTGTTAGGCAGGAGTTGCCTGGAAGAGTGTGTTGTTGAAAAAGCACTCAAAGACAACAGACCAAAATTCAAGTGCAGTCATCCTTACCCATTGTCCCAATGTCACCCCTTCTCCATTATTTACTTAAAGATGTGGTGTGTGTGGGTGCTCAATGTCCAACTCTTTGCGACCGCATGAACTGTAACCCACCAGGCTCCTCTGTCCATGAAGTTTTCCAGGCAAGGATACTGGAGTAGGTTGCCATTTCCGTCTCCATGTGATCTTCCTGACCCAGGGATAGAAACTGCATCTCCTGCATTGGCAGGTGGATTCTTTACCACTGTATCAGCCAAAACAAAAAGCCACTAGCCTGGAGCTTATGCAAAAATATCAAAAGAAAAAAAAAGGAGGAAAAGAATGTAAAAACAAACACCAGTTGAGAAACACACACCAGAAAAATTGCTAACAATTCTCCATGAAATGAAATTCAAGATAGTGTGATCACTCAGGGGAAAAAAGTGTTCAAAGAAGAGATACAAGGACTCAAGGAATAAAAGATAAATAGTAAACAGATAAGAAAACTGAGTTGGCAGAGCTTAGAAAGAAAGAGAAGAAAATATGTAACCATACAGAAATGAACATTACATTAAAAACAGAAGAATTTCTAACATTTTCAGAGGTATAGAGGATAAAATTATAAGTGAAATGGAAAATAATACAGTATAAAAAGATAAGATGGAATGATAAATATGGAGTAAAAAGAAAAAGACCAAAATAAAGATACTTGGTATCTCCAAAGAGAACATAAGAAATGAGACAGAAGAAAAAAAGGAAGAAATCTGTATGCGATTAGAACCAGACATGGAACAACAGACTGGTTCAAAATTAAAAAAGGAGTACATCAAGGCTGTATGTTGTCACCCTGCTTATTTAACTTATATGCAGAGTATATAAGCATGCATGAGAAACGCTGGGCTGGAAGAAGCACAAGCTGGAATCAAGATTGCCAGGAGAGAGATTTATAACTTCAGATATGCAGATATGCACCACGCTTATGGCAGAAAGCAGAGAGGAACTTAAGAGCCTCTTGATGAAGGTGAAAGAGGAGAGTGAAAAACTGGCCTAAAACTCAACATTCAAAAAAATAAGATAATGACATCCAGTTCCATCACTTCATAGCAAATAGATGGAAAAAAAATGGAAACAGTGACAGACTATTTTGAGGGGGTTCCAAAATCATTGCTAATGGTGATTGCAGCCATGAAATTAAAAGACACTTCCGCCTTGGAAGAAAAGCTATGACAAATCTAGACAGCATATTAAAAAGCAGAGACATTACTTTGCTGAAAAAGATCTGTATAATCAAAGCGATGGTCTTTCTGGTAGTCATGTACAGATGTGAGAGTTGGACCGTAAAGAAGACTGAGCTCCGAAGAAGTGATGCTTTTGAACTGTGGTGCTGGAGAAGACTCGAGAATTCCTTGGATGGCAGGGAGATCAAATCTGTCAATCCTAAAGGAAATCAACCCTGAATACTCACTGAAAGGACTGATGCTGAAGCTGAAGCTCCAATACTTTCCTGATATGAAGAACCGACTCATTGGAAAAGACCCTGATGCTGGTTAAGATCGAGAGCAGGAGGAGAAGGGGACGACAGAGAATGAGATGGTTGGATGGCATCACCAACTCAATGGATATGAGTTCAAACAAACTCCAGGAGACAGTGAAGGATGGGGAAGCCTGGTATGCTGCAGTCCATGGGGTCACAAACAGTCAGACATGACTGAGTGACTGACCAATAATAGTAAAAATAGGACATTTTATTGAAATGAAAGCAAACTTGAATACACAGGCTGAAAGAACGCATCATTTCAGGAAAAGCTGATGCTCACTGCTTAGTACTGAAACACATCCAGTGCTTATAGACTTCAAAGATAATGAAAAGATTCTGTGGGTGACTAGACAACANCAGGCTGAAAGAACCCATCATTTCAGGAAAAGCTGATGCTCACTGCTTAGTACTGAAACACATCCAGTGCTTATAGACTTCAAAGATAATGAAAAGATTCTGTGGGTGACTAGACAACATCGAGTTAGCTATTGAAGGAAAGTTCATTCTGGTGTTAGTC
This sequence comes from Raphicerus campestris, assembly GCA_006410735.1. Classification (NCBI taxonomy): domain Eukaryota; kingdom Metazoa; phylum Chordata; class Mammalia; order Artiodactyla; family Bovidae; genus Raphicerus; species Raphicerus campestris. The sequence goes on along the minus strand of SJYW01043155.1, from coordinate 41,238 downwards.
TTCCTGGTAGCACTCTCCAGTGCAAGAACACTGTATAGGAACAGATATCAAGTCCTCAGGGAAAGAAAATATGACTCTTTCATTTAAAACCCAGCCAAATTCATATTCAATTACATAAGCCCCAGATAGACATTTTAAATATGCAAAGGAGAGTGTGGGAAACTTAGTTCCCAGAAGCCCTTCCTGAAAAATATGACAGGTTGAAATCAAGCCAAGCAAGCAATGGAGAAGACATGCGCATAGTGCTGAGTACTGAACACATAGAGCTGAGGCTAAAAAGCTGTGGGTGTGTGTCATCCTTACAGAGAAACGTTGTACTTGGAGAACAGATGCCTTTTACATTGAGTGGTATCTAACTTAATGTTTGGGGAGAGATGATACCTCATTGCTCAGATGTTCCTGATAAACACAATCCTGAGAAATGAACCAGACAGAAAGTAGGACGTTATGGGCTTGGTGTACACAGCCAAGACTGCCCTTAGTGCTATTCCTCTTCCAACAGGTATCTTAGTTGCATGGACTATTTTAATTTTAATGTGTCAAATTTATCAATCTTCCTTTTTGATTTGTGACTTATAGGTTTTGTTTCTTAAAATTCTTTATCTACCTCCATGCTATAATGATATTCTCTTTAATCTATCTGATATTTATGGGCTTTTATGTCCATCTAGAATTTATTTTTGTGTATCGTGTAAAGCTGTGTAAGTATAACCGGTTCTCTCGGAACCACCGCCCCTTCTGTATCATATCAGGTTTCCATATATAATTGTGTATGTTTCTGAGCTCACTATTTTGTCCCACTGCTCTATTTCTGCACCAGTATCACACTTTCTCAGTTTCTATAATTTTATCACCCTCTTTGATATTTGATAGGACAAGTCCCCAGTGTTGTTCTTCATTAAAATTGGCTTGCCTATTCTTGACCTGTTGCTCTTTCATATAAATTTTAAGAGCAGCTTATCTAGTTTCATGAACAACTGTAGATTTTGATTTAAATGGCTTTAATCTATAGATCAGTTTAAGAGATTTCTGCAAATAACAGAATCCACAAGGGAAAATGGTTTGAATGATAAGAACATTTGTATCTTACATGAAAAGAAGGTTCTGGGAATGGAGCAGCAACAGATGATATAATCAATGACCCAGACTCTGTCCATTTTCCTGTCTTAGTGGTTTGCCTTTCCTAGCTGGCTTCCACCTTCAGGGTCCAGGAACCTGGTACAGATCCAGATAGCATGTCATCCTATAAATGTATTCCAGGAGAATAAGGGAAACTTCTCTTTACATATTCTTCTTTTCCTCAAGGAGGAAAGTCTTTTCCGAAAGAATTTTTTCTAGCTGACTTTTCCTCCAGGCCCATAATCAAGAACGAGATGTTCAAATCATTTATATTCTTAGTATTTTTTGTTATCCATCTATCATTCTCTGATAGAAGTATGTTCAAATCTTCAGTGTAACTGATTTATCACTGTTGTCTTATCCAGTTCTTTGGGTTGTTGATTCAGTTAGCTATATTAATACTAATTGTTTGTTTTTTCATTTGGGATTGGAGCTCAATTTAATGGGAGGGAGTTTTGTTTATACCATTGTTTTCTTTCATTCTCTCTTGTACTCTTCCCTCCCTGTCTAATAGTTTGCACAGGTCCTTAGCCCCTAATCAAGGACCAGGTCCTCATTTATACTGGTGGCTTGGATCTCCTGCTGTGTGGTAATATTATATTACGCCACAAGCAGATGGTTCAGTCTCTGGGGGTGAAACTAGGCCACCTGTCTCAAGGAGGTACTTTTAGTTCCCAAAGCCCAGTAGTAGATGCCTGCCTGTTTCTGGACTTGGAGCACAGTAGGTCTGAATCTTCATGTTTGTGACCTTAGAGATATTTTTTCTCTCTCCTATTCTCCCTTTATCTTTTCTCTGCCTTTAAATTTCTATATGTCTTTCTGACTTTCTGTATTTTATTAATCTTTGTTTTTGGAAGAGAGCGGAAGAATCATAGCATGAACTTATAGCACCATCTCTACTGGCATTCCATACACTACTTTTTACAATCAGAAAAAAAAAAAAGTATCATTTTAGGGAAAACAGAATCGCCTCAGTTTCTGTCCTCTGAATATAACTTTTGCTCTTGTCTATTTTATCAGAATCATTTCTGGAAACAAAACCTTTTGATTTTTTTTTTTTTTTTT
>SJYW01043155.1:16101-36019 GCA_006410735.1 Raphicerus campestris | reverse complement strand
AGAAGAAAAAAAGGAAGAAATCTGTATGCGATTAGAACCAGACATGGAACAACAGACTGGTTCAAAATTAAAAAAGGAGTACATCAAGGCTGTATGTTGTCACCCTGCTTATTTAACTTATATGCAGAGTATATAAGCATGCATGAGAAACGCTGGGCTGGAAGAAGCACAAGCTGGAATCAAGATTGCCAGGAGAGAGATTTATAACTTCAGATATGCAGATATGCACCACGCTTATGGCAGAAAGCAGAGAGGAACTTAAGAGCCTCTTGATGAAGGTGAAAGAGGAGAGTGAAAAACTGGCCTAAAACTCAACATTCAAAAAAATAAGATAATGACATCCAGTTCCATCACTTCATAGCAAATAGATGGAAAAAAAATGGAAACAGTGACAGACTATTTTGAGGGGGTTCCAAAATCATTGCTAATGGTGATTGCAGCCATGAAATTAAAAGACACCTCCGCCTTGGAAGAAAAGCTGTGACAAATCTAGACAGCATATTAAAAAGCAGAGACATTACTTTGCTGAAAAAGATCTGTATAATCAAAGCGATGGTCTTTCTGGTAGTCATGTACAGATGTGAGAGTTGGACCATAAAGAAGACTGAGCTCCGAAGAAGTGATGCTTTTGAACTGTGGTGCTGGAGAAGACTCGAGAATTCCTTGGATGGCAGGGAGATCAAATCTGTCAATCCTAAAGGAAATCAACCCTGAATACTCACTGAAAGGACTGATGCTGAAGCTGAAGCTCCAATACTTTCCTGATATGAAGAACCGACTCATTGGAAAAGACCCTGATGCTGGTTAAGATCGAGAGCAGGAGGAGAAGGGGACGACAGAGAATGAGATGGTTGGATGGCATCACCAACTCAATGGATATGAGTTCAAACAAACTCCAGGAGACAGTGAAGGATGGGGAAGCCTGGTATGCTGCAGTCCATGGGGTCACAAACAGTCAGACATGACTGAGTGACTGACCAATAATAGTAAAAATAGGACATTTTATTGAAATGAAAGCAAACTTGAATACACAGGCTGAAAGAACCCATCATTTCAGGAAAAGCTGATGCTCACTGCTTAGTACTGAAACACATCCAGTGCTTATAGACTTCAAAGATAATGAAAAGATTCTGTGGGTGACTAGACAACATCGAGTTAGCTATTGAAGGAAAGTTCATTCTGGTGTTAGTCTTCCTGGTAGCACTCTCCAGTGCAAGAACACTGTATAGGAACAGATATCAAGTCCTCAGGGAAAGAAAATATGACTCTTTCATTTAAAACCCAGCCAAATTCATATTCAATTACATAAGCCCCAGATAGACATTTTAAATATGCAAAGGAGAGTGTGGGAAACTTAGTTCCCAGAAGCCCTTCCTGAAAAATATGACAGGTTGAAATCAAGCCAAGCAAGCAATGGAGAAGACATGCGCATAGTGCTGAGTACTGAACACATAGAGCTGAGGCTAAAAAGCTGTGGGTGTGTGTCATCCTTACAGAGAAACGTTGTACTTGGAGAACAGATGCCTTTTACATTGAGTGGTATCTAACTTACTGTTTGGGGAGAGATGATACCTCATTGCTCAGATGTTCCTGATAAACACAATCCTGAGAAATGAACCAGACAGAAAGTAGGACGTTATGGGCTTGGTGTACACAGCCAAGACTGCCCTTAGTGCTATTCCTCTTCCAACAGGTATCTTAGTTGCATGGACTATTTTAATTTTAATGTGTCAAATTTATCAATCTTCCTTTTTGATTTGTGACTTACAGGTTTTGTTTCTTAAAATTCTTTATCTACCTCCATGCTATAATGACATTCTCTTTAATCTATCTGATATTTATGGGCTTTTATGTCCATCTAGAATTTATTTTTGTGTATCGTGTAAAGCTGTGTAAGTATAACCGGTTCTCTCGGAACCACCGCCCCTTCTGTATCATATCAGGTTTCCATATATAATTGTGTATGTTTCTGAGCTCACTATTTTGTCCCACTGCTCTATTTCTGCACCAGTATCACACTTTCTCAGTTTCTATAATTTTATCACCCTCTTTGATATTTGATAGGACAAGTCCTCAGTATTGTTCTTCATTAAAATTGGCTTGCCTATTCTTGACCTGTTGCTCTTTCATATAAATTTTAAGAGCAGCTTATCTAGTTTCATGAACAACTGTAGATTTTGATTTAAATGGCTTTAATCTATAGATCAGTTTAAGAGATTTCTGCAAATAACAGAATCCACAAGGGAAAATGGTTTGAATGATAAGAACATTTGTATCTTACATGAAAAGAAGGTTCTGGGAATGGAGCAGCAACAGATGATATAATCAATGACCCAGACTCTGTCCATTTTCCTGTCTTAGTGGTTTGCCTTTCCTAGCTGGCTTCCACCTTCAGGGTCCAGGAACCTGGTACAGATCCAGATAGCATGTCATCCTATAAATGTATTCCAGGAGAATAAGGGAAACTTCTCTTTACATATTCTTCTTTTCCTCAAGGAGGAAAGTCTTTTCCAAAAGAATTTTTTCTAGCTGACTTTTCCTCCAGGCCCACAATCAAGAACGAGATGTTCAAATCATTTATATTCTTAGTATTTTTTGTTATCCATCTATCATTCTCTGATAGAAGTATGTTCAAATCTTCAGTGTAACTGATTTATCACTGTTGTCTTATCCAGTTCTTTGGGTTGTTGATTCAGTTAGCTATATTAATACTAATTGTTTGTTTTTTCATTTGGGATTGGAGCTCAATTTAATGGGAGGGAGTTTTGTTTATACCATTGTTTTCTTTCATTCTCTCTTGTACTCTTCCCTCCCTGTCTAATAGTTTGCACAGGTCCTTAGCCCCTAATCAAGGACCAGGTCCTCATTTATACTGGTGGCTTGGATCTCCTGCTGTGTGGTAATATTATATTACGCCACAAGCAGATGGTTCAGTCTCTGGGGGTGAAACTAGGCCACCTGTCTCAAGGAGGTACTTTTAGTTCCCAAAGCCCAGTAGTAGATGCCTGCCTGTTTCTGGACTTGGAGCACAGTAGGTCTGAATCTTCATGTTTGTGACCTTAGAGATATTTTTTCTCTCTCCTATTCTCCCTTTATCTTTTCTCTGCCTTTAAATTTCTATATGTCTTTCTGACTTTCTGTATTTTATTCATCTTTGTTTTTGGAAGAGAGCGGAAGAATCATAGCATGAACTTATAGCACCATCTCTACTGGCATTCCATACACTACTTTTTACAATCAGAAAAAAAAAAAAGTATCATTTTAGGGAAAACAGAATCGCCTCAGTTTCTGTCCTCTGAATATAACTTTTGCTCTTGTCTATTTTATCAGAATCATTTCTGGAAACAAAACCTTTTGATTTTTTTTTTTTTTTTTTGAGTGTGTGATTTGAATACTCTTAAAGGCTGGTTATTGAAAGGAAGAGGGAGAAAAAACATTTAAATCTAGTTTGTAGAAACTCTGATTTGTCAAGCTCTTAACTCAGTGTTAAGCCTGCATTTGTCCTCTTTAAACTGGGCAGTCAGGTATAAACTGACCGGTTTACTCAGTAGATGGCAAAAATAGGAACGACGAATGCCTTATTAGCCCATCTCTCCTGCCAAAGTTAATATGTTACCCTCCTTTGCTTTTCTTTAGTGTTTTAGTCAATCAATCTTAAGTGACTTTGTCAATGGCATTTTCCACTAGACTGAAAAAATAAGAAGATTGTTCCATAGCTAGCTGCTGTCAGCATGAGGAACAACTTAGTCCTATGAACTGAATATTCCCTGCTTAATGTTATTCCATTCCATGAACCTGTCTAAGCAATTCCTATCACTTCCCTTGGTTCTTTTCTTTTCAAGCCCATATACTTACTATTATCTCTGTTTCTTGGTGTGCTTAGTCAAGGAAAGCAAGAATGCAGACATTTTAATCTTCTGTCCTGAGGCACTGTCTCAGCACTGGTGTGTTCTCCTTTCATGGATTATCCTGATGGCTGGCAGCTATTTCGTGTTCAGAACACCATGAAGTACTTTATAGCTAAGCTGATCAGTATGAGGCTGGCTTATTTTCTAAACCATGAAGCGCAAGCTCCACTTGTTTTCTAATGTGTCCCTTAACTTCTTGCTTCTTATGTGAATACACATACAATTAAGCCATTGAACTAGGGGATCTTCCTGAATCCAGCACTTGAGAGGAAGAGATGAAAGGAGTAATGGTCATTTGATAGTTCTGAAACAGCCTCAAAGTGGATGGTAAAAATTGCTTCAGGCTTTCCCTCCTGTTTCACTTTCTTTTCCATTTCCCCATCTTGCTTTCTTTAACTTTCGTTCTCCCTATAAGGAAAGCAACTTAAAGCCTATTTGATTTTTGTTCCCAGTTCTTTTTTCTAGAGTGCAAAATGAAAAGCATCTAAAAGAATTCTGGTTATTACCCCAACAATCATTGTTTTGTATATATGTATGTATATACATATGTATATACTCAATTAATCATTATTATATCATGTTATGTCTTTGTGTATATTGACTCATTTTGTTAGCAATTATATGTCAATATATGAACTCAACTCACATTATTAATCATTTATATATGGTAAGCATACATATGTATATATGTGTGTATGTGAATAGATATATGTGTATATATATGTGTGTATATAAGCCAACTCCTGAAGTTTAGTCCCCACTGCCCGTCTCCGCCACAAGCTACCCCCGATATTTGCCACTTCTGAGATTTACTATTTCAGTTAATAGAATCATCATGTAATAAGTAACTGAAACTAGAACCCGCAGAGTAATCTCTGAGTGTTTTTTACCATTTACATTCAATTGCCTCAAAGTTCTGTTGCTTCTGCAATGAAAAATCATTTCTAGCCTCTCATTCCCAGACATTCTACCACTGTCTTTACTCTGACTTTGATAGTCTCTCCCGGAAATTTTCCTGTTCATTTGCTTCTTCACTTGCAGACAGAACTCTCTTCCTTTTTATCAGTTCTTAATATGAGTTCTAGTTCTGTTTCTAAAACATACATCTGCCTCGCTCATGCCTCAAAACATTTAATAATTGTCTGTTGCCTACACAATAAAGTTCAAACTGCTCAGCATTCAAGGTCTGAAACCTCCACTCCCAACTTAACCTTTGGCTTTCCTGTCTGGTCCTCAGCTTCGCTCTATCCTCGTCCCTCCTCCCTATGGCCAGCTTATGCTCGCATTGCCTCTGTATTTTTGCATATGTCGTTCCTGTGAGAGATATAATGTACCAGACAACTGAGATTATTTCATCTGGGCTGTTGCAATAGGAAGAACACTCATTTATGAGGAACATCTCAAAAGAAAGGGAGCCTGGGGTCTTTCAGATGCATATAGACAAAGGAGTTAAATGCATCATTTGTGCAGTGTAGAGGAGTCATGAGGAAGGATAGAGACAGGTCTTATTTCGAAATGTTCTAGGGTAGGGTGGTTCTTCAAGATTAGCCAAATCTTGAAGACAAAGCAGTGGATGTATTTCTTTATCATTGTGCCATTTTGGGGGAGCAGGGCTCAGGTAAAGTTCAACATCGTCACTTCTGTACTGACTGTTCTTTGCAAATCCCACTTTCCCCATCTCTTGTTGGTTTTTCTTCCGTTAGCTCAGTGCCTTTGAAGGTTGATCCATATGTACTGAACCACTTGGGCTTTTGTGTCCTCTGACTTTCAGCTGAGTTTAATAAACAGGAGGAATCAACAGAAGATTTAAGAGCTGAAGGAGAGAGAGACTTGAGGTAGTTATTCTCCTTGTCCTTTTTCTGCCAGCTGTAGAAGTGGCTGGATTCTTCCAAGACCCATCACACCATGGCCCCAGCTCCTTTAGGTCACCAATAACCTTTCCCCTCCCTCCTTCACTCCCTCCTGTGTCTCCTCAGAGCTAGGGATGTTAATTACTCTCTAACCGTCTAGTACCAGAGAAACTCACCATTCCTTTTGATTTCTTTACCTATTCCCTTTATTGAATTCATTTCAGTTAAAACATTTTGAGTGTCCTCTCTGTTTTCTGGAAAAACCTTGAATGATTTAGTCCCTCAACATGGAAAAGTTGCTCCACTTTTCAGCCTAGAGTATATCTGCTCCCTCTTTAGGACATATTTCACATGGAAACTTCTCCAGCACCCTCTTCTGTGCACTTGTAGAATTTTGACCATGTATTGTGGTGTGATTATATCTTTGTAAACAGTCTCCCCCTCTGTACTATGTTGTGAGTACCAGGGGAGGACATGATTTCTGCCCATTGAGATTTTCAGACCCTATCACACTGCCTGGTACTGTAAGTATTTGGTAAGTGCTGATTGGCTGAATAAATGACTAAATTACTTCATCATCATAATGAGGGATTTATCAAGAAAGATGGCAGTGAGCTATCATTTAATTCATTATTTTGCCCTGTATATTAGTCCTCTTGTGGAAAAACAGGAATTAAGAAAACTCAGTTCAGTTCAGTCGTTCAGTCATGTCTGACTTTTTGTGACCCCATGGACTGCAGCACGTTAGCCCTCCCTGTCCATCACAAATTCCCAAAGTTTACTCAAACTCATGTTCATTGAGTCAGTGATGCCATCCAACCATCTGAGCCCCTGTCATCCCCTTCTCCTCCTGCCTTCAATCTTTCCCAGCATCAAGGTCTATTCAAATGAGTCACTTCTTTGCATCAGGTGGCCAAGTACTGGAGTTTCAGTTTTAGCATCAGTCCTTCCAATGAATATTCAGGACTGATTTCCTTTAGGATGGATCTCCATGCTGTCCAAGGGACTCTCAGGAGTCATCTCCAACACCACAGGTGAAGCATCAGTTCTTCAGTGCTCAGCTTTGTTTAGAGTTCAACTTTCACATCTATGCATGACTGCTGGAAAAACCATAGCTTTGACTAGATGGACATTTGTTGACAAACTATGTCTCTGCTTTTTCATAAGCTGTCTAGGTTGTATATAACTTTTCTTCCAAGGAGGAGATGGTTGGAAGACTTCACTGACTTAATGGACATGAGTTCGAGTAAACTCTGGCAATTGATGATGGACAGGGAGGCCTGGTGTGCTGCAGTCCATGGGACAGCAAAGAGTCAGACATGTCTGAGTGACTGAATTGAACTGAACTGAATTGTTCATGGAGTTCTCAAGGCAAGGATACTGAAGTGGTTTGCCATTCCCTTCTCCAATGAACCATGTTTTGTCAGAAGTCTCCACCATGACCCATCCATCTTGGGAGGGCCTACAGTGCATGGCTCATAGTTTCTTTGAGTTAGACAAAGCTGTGGTCCAAGTGATCAGATTGGTTCATTTTCTGTGATTGTTGTTTTCATTCTGTCTGCCCTCTGATGGAGAAGGATAAGAGGCTTATGGAAGCTTCCTGAAGGGAGAGACTGACTGAAAGGGAAGGTCTTGTTCTGATGGGCGGGCGGGGCTGTGCTCCCTCCCTGTTATTTGAGCTGAGGCCAAACTATGGTGCAGGTAATGAAGATAATGGCGACCTCCTTCAAAAGGTCCCATGCACACACTGCTGCACTCAGTGCCCCCAACCCTGCAGCAGGCCACTGCCGACCCACACCTCTGCCAGAGACTCCTGAACACTCACGGGCAAGTCTGGCTCAGTCTCTTGTGGGGTCACTACTCCTTTCTCCTGGGTCCTGGTGCACACAAGGTTCTGTTTGTGCCCTCCAAGAGTCTGTTTCCCCATTCCTGTTTAAGTTCTGGCAGCTCTATGGTGGGTTAACGGCGACCTCCTCCAAGAGGGTTTATGCCATATCCAGAGCTCCTGCCCCTGCAGCAGTCCATGGCTAACCTGTCTCTCCTCAGGAGACACCCAAACATAGTTCTGTCTCAGTCTCTATGGGGTCTCTGGGTCCTGGTGTGCGCACAGTATGTTGGAGCCCTCTGAGCATCTCTGGAGGGTATGGGGTTTGATTTAAGAAAAGTATAACCCCCAAAATGGTGATTAATTATTAAGTTCCATTCAGTTCAGTCGCTCAGTAATGTCTGACTCTTTGCAACCCCATGAATTGCAGCACGCCAGGCCTCCCTGTCCATCACCAACTCCCAGAGTTCACTGAAACTCACATCCATCGAGTCAATGATTCCATCCAGCCATCTCATCCGCTGTCATCCCCTTCTCCCCCTGCCCCCAATCCCTCCCAGCATCAGAGTCCTTTCCAATGAGTCAACTCTTCGCATGAGGTGGGCAAAGTACTGGAGTTTCAGCTTTAGCATCATTCCTTTCAAAGAACACCCAGGGTTGATCTCCTTCAGAATGGACTGGTTGGATCTCCTTGCAGTCCAAGGGACTCTCAAGAGTCTTCTCCAACACCACAGTTCAAAAACATCAATTCTTTGGTGCTCAGCCTTCTTCACAGTCCAACTCTCACATCCATACATGACCACAGGAAAAACCACAGCCTTGACTAGACAGACCTTTGTTGGCAAAGTAATGTCTCTGCTTTTCAATATGCTATCTAGGTTGGTCATAACTTTTCTTCCAAGGAATAAGCATCTTTTAATTTCATGGCTGCAATCACCATTGCAGTGATTTTGGAGCCCCCCAAAATAAAGTCTGACACTGTTTCCACTGTTTCCGCATCTATTTCCCATGAAGTGATGGGACCAGATGCCATGATCTTCGTTTTCTGAATGTTGAGCTGTAAGCCAACTTTTTCACTCTCCTCTTTCACTCTCATCAAGAGGCTTTTTAGTTCCTCTTTACTTTCTGCCATAAGGGTGGTGTCATCGGCATATCTGATGTTATTGGTATTTTTCTCGGCAATCTTGATTCCAACTTGTTAGATCAGTTGTATTTTCTTTTTGGTAGCAGGAATATCTATTTGAGCATAGCATTTTTTAAAAGTTGTTTTTAAATTAAAAAAAAAAAAGAAAATAGAGAAACCAGGCCAACTAGTGCTTGATAAATATGCAAATCAAAAAGACTTCTGTCCATGGAGCTTTTCCAAAGAACAGTCAGAAATTCTTGGGGATATTTTGTTTACTTCCCTATGGCGTGTGTAATGCCTTCCTCAGGGGGGTGTAATGCCTAGGGCTGATCAACAGCCAGAGGAACTTGGAACTGTTTGTTCAATTTCATTGACCTAGAAGCCACTTCTGATGTTTCTCTTGTAAGATTCCCTTTTTACTTAGTATATGTGTGCATTTATATATTTATTTACTCTGTGTTCATTTGGTGCATCTATAATAAAAATCAAAATTGGAATTAGAGAATAGATTTTTAAAATTTAGAAACTAAGAACCATTCAAATTGTCCAAGTCAAGAATAGAACATATACTTTATTCTCATTTGTTTGTGCTTTCATCTATTATTTTTATAGGTCATAACCTCCATGGTGACACTACATATCCCATTAGATTGCATCAAAAATTTTTAGCTGTTTTTGCTGTTTCAGTTTTCTAACCCAGGTGTCTGACTGTAAATAATTTTCAACTTGGATACATTATATTTTTAACAAATTCCTCTTAAAAATATAAGTTGTTTGATCCATGGCTGCCTAGAGTTTTGCTTTTCAAACAAAGATATTTTTGAAAGTAAAAGGGGCTACTTTTAATAATTGTCCCATGACAACAAGTTCAATTAGAGTGGGATGGTCCCATGACAACTGGGACATATGCATATCCTCAGTTATATGCCCCAACACTCATCCTGGTGCCTAAAATTTCTATTATTACAGTGTTGTTTCAAATGAAAAGATTTTGACACCAGGAATCTTCTTTCTGAACTATAGATAAATTACATGGGAACACAGATACATTAATCTATCATTAGCCATTAACAGCTTGGCAGAAACAAGCTAACTTGTTTCAGAGATCACTCTGGACCAGAAATAAGCAATTTTTTTTTTTTTTTCTGTAAAGAGCCAGCTGGTAAATATTGTCAACTTTGTGGCCCATGGGGTCTCTGCTCAACCTTACTATCATAGCAAAGAGCAGCCATAGGTAATATTTAAACTAATGAGTGGGCTCTGTTAAAATAAAACTCTATTTTTAAAAACAGATAGAGACCAGATTTGGCTTACAGTGTTTTTTTGCCTACTGTGGCTCTGGAGGAATGGGAAGCAAGCAGGTGAGTTTATAGCTATATAAAACTGTATATATACAGAACTATAAAACTTCTTTGCCATTTATCTCACTGTCCTCAAGGCCAAGGCCCATGTGTATGTTGTCTTAAGGGCTCAATATTCTGGTAACTTTGAGATTATAAGCTTAATCTCAGATTGCCTTAAATTCAGAAAATTTGTGAGGGAATTCCACTGGCAATCTTGTGTTCCTGAATATGTGATTTAGACTAAGATTTCTGTGACAATCTTAAGATTGTTTTTGAAGCCCTTCATGGACTGATGGTTTGGAGCCTGACTAACTCTATGCACCTTATGGAGTCAAGGATGGTGTTTTGACACATCCTTGATCAAATGTGGCTGACAGTCAACAGTGGATTTGTCTTCAAAGCTTCATTGCTCTGCTTATATTTTATTACTCTCTTGATGGAACTCAAGCCTTCTCTTTTATTCTTGCATTGTTTGCTATCAGCTAATTGTTGTATTTCTCTTACCCACTATTTCAGATTCCCATCTAAACCTCTGAAAAATATACTCTTTACACAAATTATTGGGGGTTCCCAGTTTGCTCAGTGGTAAAGAATCTGCCTGCCAATGCACAAGAGACTCAGGTTCGATCCCTGGGGTCAGAAGATCCTCTGGAGTAGGAAATGGCAACCAGCTCCAATATTCTTACCTGTAAAATTCCATAGACAGAGGTGCCTGGGGTTCATGGGGTGGCAAAGAGTTGGTGGACTGAGCATGCACACACACACAATGGCCCATAATAACTTTGTTCAGCTGTAGTTAGTTTTACATAAGCAAATTTATGTTATATCATGTAAAAAGTATTTTTATATACTTCATACGTTTTCCAAGTATGTAAGTTCTTCATCTCCTTTTTGCTTATAGTTTTACTCAATTAATTGCCAAAAGCATTTAAGGCAACCTTCAGCAAAAATACAAAAATTCATAGTGAACAAATATTTTCTGAGTGCTTACTGTATACCAAACACATACCAGAATGAAAGGCAAACTTTCAAATCAAAAGGAAGAAAGAGAAAGTAGATGTAAGTAAAACGAAACCAGATCAACAAACTGAAAACCAAATTGTGCTGCAAGAAATGATATAACTTTGAACATAGGGATTTTTTCTGAGCTTCTCAAAAGCCAAAGTAAACAGTAAAAATGAATAGATTTTATAATTCCTTTGGCTTAGTAAAAGGAACACATCAAGAAATTTTCCTCTGCTGTTTTTCAGAATTAGGTTTCAGAGTGTCTGATCCCAGTTCACCAGTGTGAGTTCTGAAAACATTTGCTTTCTCTATCTTACAGTCTAATTTCCCTCAAGTTTAGTTTTTGGTTTTTTCCTCTTTAAAATATCAATTCTTGGGCATTCCCTGGCTGTCCAGTGGTCAGAGCTGCACGCTGTCATTGCTGAGGGTCATGGTTCCATCCCTGATCGGGAAACTAAGATCCCATAAGCCATATGGCACAGCCAGATGGTTTTAAGAAATTAGTTCTTTTAAGTTTAGAGACCTGATTTTGTATCTCTCTATCTTTGCTATGATACACATTGGATGATCAATATTTAGCCAAAGATGTATCAAAATTAGTATTATTCTCATTTTTCTTCTGAAGACATGGTAATAATCTAAAATTATGAAAGATGTGAAGTTAGGGAACATAATCTATAATACTGCTCTCACTTCTGATACCAGTTACAAGCTCAGGAATTCTTAAGACTATGCTCAAACGCCATAATTTGCTAGAAGGGCTCACAGAATCCACTGGAAGCTGTNAGTATGTAAGTTCTTCATCTCCTTTTTGCTTATAGTTTTACTCAATTAATTGCCAAAAGCATTTAAGGCAACCTTCAGCAAAAATACAAAAATTCATAGTGAACAAATATTTTCTGAGTGCTTACTGTATACCAAACACATACCAGAATGAAAGGCAAACTTTCAAATCAAAAGGAAGAAAGAGAAAGTAGATGTAAGTAAAACGAAACCAGATCAACAAACTGAAAACCAAATTGTGCTGCAAGAAATGATATAACTTTGAACATAGGGATTTTTTCTGAGCTTCTCAAAAGCCAAAGTAAACAGTAAAAATGAATAGATTTTATAATTCCTTTGGCTTAGTAAAAGGAACACATCAAGAAATTTTCCTCTGCTGTTTTTCAGAATTAGGTTTCAGAGTGTCTGATCCCAGTTCACCAGTGTGAGTTCTGAAAACATTTGCTTTCTCTATCTTACAGTCTAATTTCCCTCAAGTTTAGTTTTTGGTTTTTTCCTCTTTAAAATATCAATTCTTGGGCATTCCCTGGCTGTCCAGTGGTCAGAGCTGCACGCTGTCATTGCTGAGGGTCATGGTTCCATCCCTGATCGGGAAACTAAGATCCCATAAGCCATATGGCACAGCCAGATGGTTTTAAGAAATTAGTTCTTTTAAGTTTAGAGACCTGATTTTGTATCTCTCTATCTTTGCTATGATACACATTGGATGATCAATATTTAGCCAAAGATGTATCAAAATTAGTATTATTCTCATTTTTCTTCTGAAGACATGGTAATAATCTAAAATTATGAAAGATGTGAAGTTAGGGAACATAATCTATAATACTGCTCTCACTTCTGATACCAGTTACAAGCTCAGGAATTCTTAAGACTATGCTCAAACGCCATAATTTGCTAGAAGGGCTCACAGAATCCACTGGAAGCTGTTACACATATGGTCATGGTTTATTATGAGGAAAAAAATACAAATTGAAGTCAACCAAAGGAGAGACACATAGGCAGAGCCCAGAAAAGTCCAAAAGTGGTGCTTCCATTTGTCATCTCTCCACGGAGTCACAGAGAACGTTAACTTCTCCCAGCAGTGATGTGAGACAACATGCATGAAATATTGCCAGCCAGGGAAGGTCACTTGAGCCTTGGTATCCAGAGTCTTAGCTGGGGCTTGGTCACTAAAACCTATTTGGCCACCCAAATGGCTGCCCTCTGTCTCCATGAGCTCTGGAGGTCAACTGATATCATGTGACCCAAAGCCTCCACCCTAAATCACATTGTTGATGTGGCCCAAAGCCACTATGTTAAGTTACGTTGTTATTTTCTGGCTGGTCCAGGGCACCCAAGTAAGCAAAGACACTTTTATCACAGCTGGACATTCCAAGGACTTAGAGGTTACCTCCCAAGAGACAAGAGCAAAGATCAGACCTTTCTTTGGGTAAGCTTACTTCTTTCCTACACACAAGGTCAACACCATGGTTAATGAATCCAATATCTGATATTGACCAGGACATCATGGGCTCCTTTATTGGGGAACACAACTGGTACTTTTCATGGTATAGAGTGCTAAAGTTGAAATAAGCATACTCCTTGACTTTCCCTTTTCTCTTTAAACATGAATTTAGAAAATAAAACCCCCAAATAAAATAATTGACCCTGTTTTTCTTTTGAGCGTGTGATTTATGTTAGAATAAAAAGTTCAAGCATCTTAGAAAAAAATTATTTCTTCCTTTTGGTAATTTTTAAAAGTCCTCTTTTACATTTCAAGAGTTCTGACATTTCATTGAGGTCCTTGTTTATCTTATCCATTCTCTTTATGATTCTAAAGCTATAAGTTATATAGCTTTAAGATTTCAGGATTTCTTGTTACATTTCTTGTAAGCTTCTACCCCTCGAGGGGTTTTTTAAAAACTCTTAAAAGATCTTTATTCTTTTTTAATCTCTGGACATTTTCAGGTTTGTTTCTTAAGGTATAGAAAGCAGAAGTTCACTTTTTATTCCAGGGAGCACTAATTTGAATGATCAAGGGCAAATTTAGCTCCCTCTGTAAAGTAAGCTCTGTGCATGCAGGAATTTTTTTTTTTTTCTTTCACTTTCACATGTGTAGCCCTGGTGCCTATTTCACTACTTAACANTATTCCAGGGAGCGCTAATTTTGATGATCAAGGGCAAATTTAGCTCCCTCTGTAAAGTAAGCTCTGTGCATGCAGGAATTTTTTTTTTTTTCTTTTACTTTCACATGTGTAGCCCTGGTGCCTATTTCACTACTTAACAAAAGCACTCAGTACACACAGTACATAACTCTGTCAAATAACAGTTTTCAAAACGTTCAAAACCTAATCCTTGCAAAAAGCTAAAATAAGCATGTATCAAAGATGTAGTTAACTCACTAATGAGAGAAGTCAACAAGACAGTGGTCAGTTCTAAAATAGGCACTGCAAGAATGTAGGCACAAGATTGCTGTGTGGTTGCTTACTAAGTTGCTTCAGTCGTGTCTGACTGTTTGTGACCTGCCAGGCTCCTCTGCCCTTGGGATTCTCCAGGCAAGAATATTGGGGTGGGTTGCCACGGGCTCCTCTGGGGGATTTTCCTGATCCAGGGATCAAACCCACATCTATTACTTCTCCTGCACTGGCAGGCAGGTTCTTTACCACCTGTATCTTCCAGGGCTTCCCTGGTGGTTTAGATGGTAAAGGATCTGCCTGTAATGTAGGAGACCAGAGTTCAATTCCTAAATCAGGAAAATCCCCTGGAAGAGGGAATGGTTATACACTCTTCAGTATTCTTGCCTGAAGAATCCCAAGGATAGAGAGCCTGGAGGACTATAGTCCATGGGGTTGCAAAGAGTCAGACATAACTAACACTTTAAGTCAGACATAATTATCACTTTAACTGTCTTCCAGGACAATAAAATTTTAAATTATGGGCTTATCTTGTTTTCTGCACAGAAGCCATTCCCATTTCTACTTGAATAAAATCCGTTTGAATTGCTACAGGACACAAATCATTTTCATAATGTCAAGCTGTTCTTTCTTGCCCCAGTGACTTCCTGAGTGACAGCATCCATCCTCCTTGTTTTGAACTTCAGTTATTGCCCAGGTATTACTGGGTACCCATCCTCAGTATGTGTGTTCAAACCACAAGCTTCATGATGACTTCCCTGTGTTTACTCCTTATCTCCTTTCCATGTAGACCAGTCACATTCAGATTACAAGGGGCAAGCTTCCTGAGTGCTACAAATTACCCTCCGTATCACCCTCCATAAAAGCCCTTACCCAGGGGTCCTTGGTCTGCTCTCTTCCTTTTGTGACCTGTAGTGACCAAGCTGTGAGCTTCGGGTGGCTTTCTGAGGTTTTGGGGGCATGCTGTGCCCTCCTCTCCAGGACCTGTATGATAAGTCATTTAGTTTCACATGCCTTTCTGAGTGTAATTTCTGTAGCCATGTTTACAGTGAGCCTCAAATACCCCACAAAGGAGACTTACCTCCCCCCCATTTACAATCCAGTTGATATCAGTTTTTCAGAAATTAACCTCTGTCCTTTCAGAATTATATTCTAATCAGTAGTAAAAATTAAGCCAAGTAAAGTTCAGGTATGACCTAAATCAAATCTGTTATGATTATACAGTGCAAGTAACAAATAGATTCAAGAGATTAGGTCTGACAGAGTGCCTGAAGAACTATGGATGGAGATTCGTGACACTGTACAAGAGGCAAAACCATCCCAAAGAAAGAGAAATGTGAGAAGGCATAGTGATTGTCTGAGCAGGCTTTACAAATAGCTGAGGAAAGAAGAGAAGTGAAAGGTAAGGGAGAAAGAGAAAGATATACCCAACTGAATGCAGAATTGCAGAGAGCAAGGAGAGATGAGAAAGCCTTCTTAAGTGAACAATGATTCTTTCCACTTCTACCTAATCTCTTCTGCTTCTGTTAAGTCATTACTCTTTCTGTCCTTTACTGTGCCCATCCTTGCACAATCCTTGTATCATCCTTGGTATTTCCAACCTTCTTGAGGAAATTTCTAGTCTTTTCTATTCTGTTATTTTCCTCTATTTCTTTGTATTGTTCACTTAAGAAGGCTTTCTTATCTCTCTTTGCTCTCTCTGCAATTCTGCATTCAGTTGGGTATATCTTTCTCTTTCTCTCTTGCCTTTCACTTCTCTTCTTTCCTCAGCTATTTGTAAAGCCTCTTCAGACAACCACTTTGCCTTCTTATATTTCTTTTTCTTTGGGATTGTTTTGGTCACTGCCTCCTGTACAGTGTCACAAACCTCCATTCATAGTTCTTCAAACACTCTGCCTACCAGATCTAATCCCTTGAATCTGTTCATCACCTCCACTATATAATCATAAGGGATTTGATTGGCCTACTGGTTTTCCCTACTTTCTTCAATTTAAGCCTGAATTTTGTAATAATGAGCTGATGATCTGAACCACAGTCAGCTCCTGGTCTTGTTTTTGCTGACTGTATAGAGCTTCTCCATTTTCATCTGCAATGAATATAATTAATCAGATTTAGATATTGATCATTTGGTGACAGCCATGTGTAGAGTCATCTCATGTATTGTTGGAAAAAGCTGTTTCCTATGACCACTATGCTCTCTTGGCAAATCTCTGTTAGGCTTTGCTTTGCTTCATTTTGTACTCCAAGGCCAAATTTGCCTGTTTAATCCAGATATCTCCTGGGTTCCTACTTTTGCATCCCAATCCCCTATAATAAAAAGGACATCTTTCATTTTGGTGTTAGTTCTAAAAAGTGTTGTAGGTCTTCATAAAATCTATCAGCTTCAACTTCTTCAGCGTTAGTGGTTGGGGTATATACTTGGATTACTGTGATGTTGAATGGCTTGCCTTGGAAACAAACTGAGGCCATACTGTCATTTTTGAGATTACACCCAAGTTCTGCATTTTGTACTCTTGTTGACTATGAGGGCTACTCTGTTTCTGTTAAGAGATTCTTGCCCACAGTAGTAGATTTAATAGTTATCTGAATTAAATTTGCCCATTCCCATCCATTTTAGTTCACTGTTTCCTAAGATGTCAGTGTTCACTCTTGCCATCTCCTGCTTGACCACGAATGATTTACCTTGACTCATGGACCTAAAATTCCAGGTTCCTATGCCATATTGTTCTTTACAGCATTGGACTTTACTTTCTCCACAAGATATATCCACAACTGAGTGTTATTTCCACTTTAGCCCTGCTGCTTCCTTCTTTCTAGAACTATTAGTAATTGCCTTCTACTCTTCCCTGGTAGTTTTTGCTGTGTAATAAATAAGCCCCAAATTATTTACGCCTACAGATCCTGTGCCTTTGGCGAGGAAATAGCCAGGATGGTTTCCCTCTTTCTAGGATATCTGGGACCACACTTAGAAAAATTTGGAGATCATAGGTAACTTAATGGCTGGGAACTAGAATCATCTGAAGGTTTGTTTGCTTATATATCTGGCACCTGGGCTGGAAGGGCTTAAAAACTGGAGCTGCTGACCAGAGCATCTACATGGGACTGCTCTGGATGGTGGCCTCCCTTTTAGCATAGTTTCCTGAGGGTAGTTGGGCTTCTTACAAGGTGTCTCAGGACTCCAGGCACAAGTATTCCATTCAGATGACACAGAAGCTGCAGTGCCTTTTGTGACAACCTCAGAAGGCACATTTAATATCTCTTCTATATATTCTATTTGTGGCAGTGGTCTGAAGCCCACCTAAATTCAAGGGGAGGAAACATAGACCCTACCACTTGGTTAGGAGGGTGGCAGGGTCACATTGTAGAGAAGAATGTGGAATAGGAGAGATTGCTGTGACCATCTTTGGAAAATACAATTTGTCACAGTGAGTGATTTTGCAGAGGCTTATTTCACATTAGAATATGAAATGAAATATGTCCTGTAGTTGTGAAGGGTATTTCCTTTTCATTGATCCTTTGTCATTGCCCTGCATTTAGCTAGTCACACACAATTTTCTTTGTGATGGGCTTTTCTTTCATCTTTTTCCTAATGTTACATTTTCTTAGTTTGGGTTCATTACCTCACTGATAAAGCTGTTTTAATATTTAATCTATTCCCAGTTCCAAAATCATTTTCTCAAGTGCCCATCAATTCCTTATAAGTGGTTAATTTAAATGGCCTTTGAAGCATGACTGCATCTGGCTAAGGCAAATCTAAATGTCAACCTTGGAAGCATCCAGTGACATTCAGACGACTCCTTTCAGTACAGGGGCTCTTTTTCTGTCACATGGTCTATCTTCTCAAAAGAGGGCCAGAAACCGTGCCTTTCCCACTCCATATTTTTAGTGCTGTTGAAAAAAACAGCACTCTAGAGGCATACTGCTGCTGCTAAGTCGCTTCAGTCGTGTCTGACTCTGTGCGACCCCATAGATGGCAGCCCACCAGGCTCCCCTGTCCCTAGGATTCTCCAGGCAAGAACACTGGAATGGGTTGCATTTCCTTCTTCAGTGCATGAAAGTGAAAGGTGAAAGTGAAGTCGCTCAGTCGTGTCCGACTCTTAGCAACCCCATGGCCTGTAGCCCACCAGGCTCCTCCGTCCATGGGATTTTCCAGGCAAGAATACTGGAGTGGGGTGCCATTGTCTTCTCCACTAGAGGCATACAGACCTGCTTTAATCCCAGTTGCCTCATTTAGTTGTGTGAAACAGTGCAAGTTTCTCAAAAATTATGGGTTAGTTTCCTCATCTAGATACTGAAGGTAAAAGTCCCCATTTTTATAGAGTTGTAACAGGGAAATTAAATAATCAAAGAATCTTCTGATGTAGGGCCTAGTTTACAGGAAGGACTTAATAATGGCTAATGATGAGTTTGTAAAAGGGAAATTAAATAATCAAAGAATCTTCTGATGTAGGGCCTAGTTTACAGGAAGGACTTAATAATGGCTAGTGATGAGTTTGTAAAAGGGAAATTAAGTAATCAAAGAACTTTCTGAGGTAGGGCCTGGTTTGTAGGAAAGACTCAGTAGGCGCTAATGATAAGAAACACTGCCTCTGCATTTCTGTCCTCATAAATTCGCTGTCAGTGGAATAGGTCTTAATCAGGCTCTTGCACCAATCATGCCGGTTTCACTAGACAGAGGAGGGAGGAAGTATCCACACTAGGGATGATCTTTGAAGAAAGTGTCTTTTTTAAAGTTACCCTTTGCAGGTGGCAAAATAAAATTCACCTGAGAACAAGCAGGGATGGCAATTTTAGGAGCCTGGAGTTGATGGAGGGCAACCTTTTGAAGGATATTTTGTCCAGATTCTCCATGGATGGTGAACTGGGTTGCTAACAGGGCAGGAAAAAAATTATTTCAAACAAGATGTCCCTTTGCGTGACCACCACAGGATTTTTACACCTTATTGTAATTATATTAATATATGCACATTTAGGAATATATTTAGACTTTAGCAATATGTGCCATGTAAGAAATAAGTTACAAAATGTAGGATAGGATTTTCTCTTGTCCCTCAGGATTTCTCCACTTAAAATCTGTCTTTATCTCCAATTACTGTAATAGTCATTATAGAGATGAAAAATGTTTATTGGATTATTTTAAACTGTGAGAAAGCTTTAATTGACTGAGATTTATTGTCTTTCTGTGTGGCAGGTGGTGAAGTTTACCAAATCCTTCGAATTGATGTCCCCAAAGTGCAGTGCTGATGCTGAGAACAGGTAGGCTCGTGAGTTTCAGTTTTGTCTTTAATCTCATCTTCAATCCTTGGTATTGACAGCACTGCATACTTTCTGAGGACAGGAGTCGTTCTTTCTTCAGATCAGCAGGTGAAGCCAAATATCACCACTTTTCTGTATTTCAGAGTTTAAATAAAAACTACACATAAAAGTAGATGGGGAAACAGTGGAAACAGTGGCTGATTTTGTTTTTCTGGGTTCCAAAATCATTGCAGATGGTGATTGCAGCCATGAAATTAAAAGACGCTTACTCCTTGAAAGGAAAGTTATAGCTAACCTAGACAGCATATTAAAAAGCAAAGACATTACTTTGTCAACAAAGGTCCGTTTAGTCAAGGCTATGGTTTTTCCTGTGGTCATGTATGGATGTGAGAGTTGGACTGTGAAGAAGGCTGAGCGCCGAAGAATTGA
>SJYW01043155.1:0-10431 GCA_006410735.1 Raphicerus campestris | reverse complement strand
TCCCATCACTTCATGGGAAATAGATGGGGAAACAGTGGAAACAGTGTCAGACTTTATATTTTTGGCTCCAAAATCACTGCAGATGGTGATTGCAGCCATGAAATTAAAAGACGCTTACTCCTTGGAAGAAAAGTTTTGACCAACCTAGATAGCATATTCAAAAGTAGAGACATTACTTTGCCAACAAAAGTCCGTCAAGTCAAGTCTATGGTTTTTCCAGTAGTCATGTATGGATGTGAGAGCTGGACTGTGAAGAAGGCTGAGCGCCGAAGAATTGATGTTTTTAAACTGTGGTGTTGGAGAAGACTCTTGAGAGTCCCTTGGACTGCAAGGAGATCAGCCCTGGGATTTCTTTGGAAGGAATGATGCTAAAGCTGAAACTCCAGTACTTTGGCCACCTCATGCGAAGATTTGACTCATTGGAAAAGACTGATGCTGGGAGGGATTGGGGGCAGGAGGAGAAGGGGATGACCGAGGATGAGATAGCTGGATGGCATCACAGACTCGATGGACGTGAGTCTGAGTGAACTCTGAGAGACGGTGATGAACAGGGAGGCCTGACGTTCTGTGATTCATGGGGTCGCAAAGAGTCGGACACGACTGAGCGACTGAACTGAACCGAACTGAAGGAACCATTCTATATCTTGCTTGTGGTGGCAGTTGTATAGCTGCATTTGCAAAAACTTGCAGTACTGTGCACTTAAAAAGCATAAATTTTTTACTGTTTATAAATTATTCCTTAAAATGGGAAGCAAAAGACCTTCTGGAAGAGGTTTTTTGTTTTCAGGAAAATATATGTTCACATCCATATTTGATGTTAGCTAATCTATACCTAAAAAAGATTTAGACATAAAGTTACTAGTGGTGTATTCATTTTCCTAAAAATTTCATGCAAAGCAGCATGAAACTTTGGGTTGGCCAAAATATTTGGGTTTTTCTGTAACATTTTACAGAAATGTAAATGTTCTACTCATACTTACTCCTTTGGCTAAGTACCAGTTCATACAGGTTCTCTCTCTCATATGTGAAGGGGAAAGATTTCCTTTGAAATTCTAATACTTTAATATTGTTCTTTAAAAAAAAATACTAAATATGCCCTCATGGTCCCTGCATAGTTAAGTATTTCATTATTTTTACTGCTGAGAGTACTTCTATGTCAAAATAAAATGACCCAAGGCCTAGAATGCCCTCAGTAAACTTCTGATAATAAAAAAAGAAAGAAAGGTCAGATTTTCTTTTAAAGAGACATTTGAAAAGTGCCTTTGAACTTTGGCATTATGAGATAGTATTCTCCATCGTTCTATTTGTGGCCCTTATGTAGAATATCCATTTATCTCAGAAGACCTTTCCTACATTGTCTAGTAATTGTCCTCTGGTAGATGTGGGATCCTTTGGTCATTTATTGAAAGTTAAAGGAATAAAGACAAGTGGCTCTAGTATTTACTTTGCCAGTGGCCATGGAAAAGCCATTGAAACAGGCTATGATTCCACAGATCACAGCTTGCTCTCAACGCGTTGTAAATCTTTTCTTTAACCTTTATCACTTAACAACTTAACTATAGATAACGTTCATAGTTATCTATATGAACGTTAAGATATCTAAGATAAGACTTAGATATCTTAGTCCTCTGGACATCATTCAGAGTTATGGTAGGATAGCTCTTGAAGGTAATGTCTAGGGCTTTATTCAATAATGTTTCAGCACATTATTTTAATTCTGATAAATTAATTTAAATTAATTTAATTCTCCTATTTAAAGCTTGCTGATTTTTATAGACAGTCCTTGAAGACTTTTAAAAATCAGTTCTGTTGCTGACTCATCATTTCTGCCTACTGTCTTATGTGGATAACTCTTTTGTTTTGACCAGTCTCCTCTTGGTCTTCATGTAATTAATACCAAGCATTCTGAGAGCTGGAAATGATTGATCCATCTCTCTCCATGTGTTTCTCTTTTGAGACATTCTTGATGACTCTTCTAGCTGTGTCATGATGGGATTTTTCCACTGACAGGGAGTTCTAGTTGTTAGAAAGCCCTTTTATGTTGAATCAGATTTCTGTGACTTCAACCTATTTGTCCTTTGGAGATAGTTATCCCTTCATTAATTTTATCGTTTCATTCAACAGCCATATGGTGAGTATTTTCCAATAGGTAATGGGGCTACAGAGAATTTATTTTAAAGTCAGCAGTCTCTGCCCTCAGTGGATCTCAAAGCCAATAAAGGGGGCAGGAGTAGGTTAAGAATGTAATATAACCATAACCAGATTTCACCAGCCCTCCAGACCATGGCTATAAGTAAAGTCACAGTAACAGTGATAATTGTACTTGACTGCTTGGTCATTTCTCTCTTGTAGCATAAGAACCCAAGCCCTTTGCAAAAGCCACTCATGAAGTAGCTCTGGGAATCCCCAAGGTTTTTCAAAATTTTCATTGCTCACTCATCATTTCTTGAAGTGTCCCAAAGTCCTCTTCTTCTAAACACGGCAGAGTGGAACCTGTTGACATGGATTTCCTGGCCCACTCCAGATTCCCATGGACCTCACTGGACCCCTCACCAGTGCTATACCACAGCCCCCCGGCATGTCTCACATGCACTGGTGGCCTTTCCAGATCCAGACAAGGCTGGGTAATCAGTGCACGAGTGGGTAGAAGGGTCACTTTCCCTACCATGTGTTACAGTTTGCTGTCTGGCCCTCAATCAGTCCTGTGTGTACTATATATATATATATATTTTTTTTTTTTTTTTAACCAATCTTTTGGTTCTTAAAGCTTTTATCTGCAGCCCTTCTTTCTCTGTAGGACTTGGACCAAGTCCATGGGATCAGGCTTAGGACCAAGTTCCCAAACTGAAGGCCAGCCACTAAGTTGTTCTTTTGATTTCCCCACCTTTCTTCCATCTCTGCCACCAGGCTCAGAGGCTCAAGACCTCCTCCTCCTCCCAGGAAGGTCCTTTCCCTCCATGGATGTCAATTTGTACAGATAAATGCCCCCTCGTGTAGAGATGTGTCCCAGATTAAGCTCATATGTCCTGCTATCAAGTAAATCATGATGGCAAAGCAATTCAATATTTTCTGNTAAACCAATCTTTTGGTTCTTAAAGCTTTTATTTGCAGCCCTTCTTTCTCTGTAGGACTTGGACCAAGTCCATGGGATCAGGCTTAGGACCAAGTCCCCAAACTGAAGGCCAGCCACTAGGTTGTTCTTTTGATTTCCCCACCTTTCTTCCATCTCTGCCACCAGGCTCAGAGGCTCAAGACCTCTTCCTCCTCCCAGGAAGGTCCTTTCCCTCCATGGATGTCAATTTGTACAGATAAATGCCCCCTCATGTAGAGATGTGTCCCAGATTAAGCTCATATGTCCTGCTATCAAGTAAATCATGATGGCAAAGCAATTCAATATTTTCTGCAAAAATTATGTATATGTATAACTGGGGCTTGCCTAATAGCTCAGATGGTAAAGGATCTTCCTGCAATGCTGGAGACCTGGCTTCAGTCCCTGGGTTGGGAAGATCTCCTGGAGAAGGGAATGGCTACCCACTCCAGTATTCCTGCTTGGGAAATCCCATGAGCTCATGGGTGACAGATGAGTAGATGAGTGTCATCTGAGTGAGTGACAGATGAGCCTGGCAGGCTACAGTCCATGGGATCACAAAGAGTCAGACACGACTGAATGACTAATGCTTTGACTTTTTTCATATGTATAACTGATTTACTTTGTTGTACACCAGAAACTAACACAACATTCTAAAGCCACTATACTCCAATAACAATTAATATACTGTACTAGGTGACATTTTAATATAGAGGAAGGGGCACCCAACTCATCTGGGGAGAACTGGAAGGTGATCCTCAGGGAGAGCTTTCAGACACGGTGGATCTTAACTTAGGTCCTATACGATGATGGGAAGTTGGTGACACCACAACCTCCCAGGGAAAGGAAGCATTGTAAACAGAAGCAGAGAAGTGGGAGAGAAAACATGGCATGTTTCAGGATCTTTAATTGGGTGGCAGAGAAAATACGGCGTGTTTCAGGATCTTCAATGCTGTGATCTGTTGTCACGAGGGTCATTGTAATTGATGGTGATGGCCCTTTGCTCCTCCTGAGGGTATCCAGCTCCCCAGAATGCCATCTGATGGGGATTTGGGAACCACCCAGTCCTCAGCTGCTCAGACCCTCTTAATTTTCCTGGAGCCTGACTACATGCCTGCTTACTCATGGGAGAGTAAGCAGGTAGTGAGTGACATATTAAAATTTGTCTTGAAAAATCCTCTGGGCAGCAGTATGGAAGGGCCAGAGAATGGCAAGCTCTTGGAAAGCCACCAAGGATTAAATCTAGTGCCTTATCCACTTGGCAGTGGTTCAGTTCTGAAAGACGGCACAAATCCACTGTACTTACCTATTCCAGGTCAGCAACTGCTATTTTTAGACTATTTTCATATTTCATGGTCCCAGACTCTTCACCACTTTTTTTATTTTCCTATGGATATGCCCCAGCTTGCTTGAGTCCTTCTTATTCTGTTATTTCTTAAGAATGGAACACAGTTTTCTGTTTTTTTCAGAATCGTAACAAATTAGAAAGGACGTGTGCCTCTCTTTTACAGAATATTGTTGATGCATTTATTATTCCAACCTTTTGTGTTTATGAATACTAACTTTCAATACTGACTTTATAAAAAAAATTAAGATCTTTTCTGATCTATTTGACCCTCCCCCTCCTCAGATCTCATTTTAGGACCTCTCCTGTGAAGCCTGACTTAATAATATTTAGTGAATCAGCCGAATAAACTTTCTTGAATCTCTTACTCAAGCTTTAATGAACCTCTTTCTGCCCTCAATGGAAATAGGTAGTCTGAATTATCATATGTACCTGAAAGTAGGAATGAACATTCATGAACATCTTAAGAATTAGAAATTTTTATTTAGTATAAAATATATTTGGCCAGATTTTACTGATGTATCACTTAAGTATAAATATGGACACTTTGGAAATTGCACTTTCTCAGCACTGCTACTTGAAGAATTTTTTTTTAAAAGTTAAATGTCTGTAATTTCTAGAAGGTAACAGCCAACTAAAAGGATATTTTCACTTAATCATTTAATAGAATATAGTGGAAATAATTATTATTTAAAGCCTAAGTTCTGTAACGACTTCAGCATTTGGGGATTAAGGCAGTTGAAGGGAAAAAAATTTACTTCAATGGGAAGCAATCTTTTTTAAAGAAAATTTAATCTTCTTACTATATTTTTCATTTAGTACAACTGGAAGGGGAAGAGGAAAATAAAACTAGAAATCTCAGAGCAGTTAAAAGGCAAGGCTTTCTGTTTAATGAGCCTGCCAGCATGCAGGTCAGCCTGGAGGGTGGAGAGCTAAAGCATTCTTTGAAAAGACAAAGGTGTATGTATGGTAGGCCCCCCTCAAAGATATCCAGATTTGAATATGTGGAATCTGTGAATGTTACATGGCAAAAGGGACTTTGCAGATGTGATTAAGAATCTTGAGATGGGCAGATTATCCTGAATTATCTGGATGGGTCCAGTGTAATCAAAGTGCAGCATTTCAGCATGAGGCCATGCATAACATCAGATGGTTAAAACTTGCCACCATGTTTAATTTTAAATAACAAAGTCAAACTAAAGGTGGTAGACAAAATTTGGGCCCCTGTGACCTTCACCTGCTCTTGTCATATTCATGAATATGTTACATTACATAGCCAAAGAGACTCTGCAGATGTAACTAAGGTGGTTAACCAATTGATGTTAAAATATGGAGATTATTCCGGGATTAGCTAGGTGGATACTGTGTAATCACAAACTCTTAAATACAGAGCTTTCTCCCAATTGAGGATTAAAAAAGAAGTTAAATAGGTTAGAAATCTGAAGTATGAGCAGAATTCAACACATATTGCTGGCTTAAATATACAGAGGACCACATGTCAAGGAGATCAGGACCTCCATGCTACAGCTACAGCAAACTGAACTCTTCCAACAACCTGAATGGGCTTGATTCTTCCCCAGAACCTCCTGAAGGGAATGAAGTTCCGTCAGTACCATGATTTTGGTCTTGTGAGATCCTAAGCAGTAAATCCAGCTGACAAACTCCATAATAAGTTTCTGATCTCCAAGAATTGTCCAGTAATAAAAGAGTGTTGTTTTAAGCTGCTAATTTTGTAATAGTTTGTTATGCAGAAATAGGAAATGAATGCAGTATTAGTGTATGAGTTTGAACCCCATATCATATAAGAATAAGATTGAACTTGATGTTGCTGGGTGTGTGTATGTGTGTGCATATCTTTTCTGCCCTGTGGAACACATGGCCAGGAGCCCTACATGAACTTCCAATTATGTTAGGTCTTGACATGTTTTCAAACATGTATCTACACAGTCTAATAAAAGAATTGCTGGTGTGGCATGGCTGGACAGCAGCAAACCCTTACAATTTCTGTCAGCATGCCAAGTAAAGGATACTTGAGGAAGGAAGGTGAGTCTGGTCGTTATCTAAAAACCTGCCAGTGAGACCTCTTACCAAGTTCAGTAGAATGACAGCATTGAAGCTTGCAGGAGGGGCTGGCAGCTCGGAAGAGACTGCTAAAGGTGATAGCGGAGCACTCTTCTAACATAGGCTGCATCCTGGTGACTCAAAGCTCATATTTGNACAGAATATTGTTGATGCATTTATTATTCCAACCTTTTGTGTTTATGAATACTAACTTTCAATACTGACTTTATAAAAAAAATTAAGATCTTTTCTGATCTATTTGACCCTCCCCCTCCTCAGATCTCATTTTAGGACCTCTCCTGTGAAGCCTGACTTAATAATATTTAGTGAATCAGCCGAATAAACTTTCTTGAATCTCTTACTCAAGCTTTAATGAACCTCTTTCTGCCCTCAATGGAAATAGGTAGTCTGAATTATCATATGTACCTGAAAGTAGGAATGAACATTCATGAACATCTTAAGAATTAGAAATTTTTATTTATTATAAAATATATTTGGCCAGATTTTACTGATGTATCACTTAAGTATAAATATGGACACTTTGGAAATTGCACTTTCTCAGCACTGCTACTTGAAGAATTTTTTTTTAAAAGTTAAATGTCTGTAATTTCTAGAAGGTAACAGCCAACTAAAAGGATATTTTCACTTAATCATTTAATAGAATATAGTGGAAATAATTATTATTTAAAGCCTAAGTTCTATAACGACTTCAGCATTTGGGGATTAAGGCAGTTGAAGGGAAAAAAATTTACTTCAATGGGAAGCAATCTTTTTTAAAGAAAATTTAATCTTCTTACTATATTTTTCATTTAGTACAACTGGAAGGGGAAGAGGAAAATAAAACTAGAAATCTCAGAGCAGTTAAAAGGCAAGGCTTTCTGTTTAATGAGCCTGCCAGCATGCAGGTCAGCCTGGAGGGTGGAGAGCTAAAGCATTCTTTGAAAAGACAAAGGTGTATGTATGGTAGGCCCCCCTCAAAGATATCCAGATTTGAATATGTGGAATCTGTGAATGTTACATGGCAAAAGGGACTTTGCAGATGTGATTAAGAATCTTGAGATGGGCAGATTATCCTGAATTATCTGGATGGGTCCAGTGTAATCAAAGTGCAGCATTTCAGCATGAGGCCGTGCATAACATCAGATGGTTAAAACTTGCCACCATGTTTAATTTTAAATAACAAAGTCAAACTAAAGGTGGTAGACAAAATTTGGGCCCCTGTGACCTTCACCCACTCTTGTCATATTCATGAATATGTTACATTACATAGCCAAAGAGACTCTGCAGATGTAACTAAGGTGGTTAACCAATTGATGTTAAAATATGGAGATTATTCCGGGATTAGCTAGGTGGATACTGTGTAATCACAAACTCTTAAATACAGAGCTTTCTCCCAATTGAGGATTAAAAAAGAAGTTAAATAGGTTAGAAATCTGAAGTATGAGCAGAATTCAACACATATTGCTGGCTTAAATATACAGAGGACCACATGTCAAGGAGATCAGGACCTCCATGCTACAGCTACAGCAAACTGAACTCTTCCAACAACCTGAATGGGCTTGATTCTTCCCCAGAACCTCCTGAAGGGAATGAAGTTCCGTCAGTACCATGATTTTGGTCTTGTGAGATCCTAAGCAGTAAATCCAGCTGACAAACGCCATAATAAGTTTCTGATCTCCAAGAATTGTCCAGTAATAAAAGAGTGTTGTTTTAAGCTGCTAATTTTGTAATAGTTTGTTATGCAGAAATAGGAAATGAATGCAATATTAGTGTATGAGTTTGAACCCCATATCATATAAGAATAAGATTGAACTTGATGTTGCTGGGTGTGTGTATGTGTGTGCANTTGTTATGCAGAAATAGGAAATGAATGCAGTATTAGTGTATGAGTTTGAACCCCATATCATATAAGAATAAGATTGAACTTGATGTTGCTGGGTGTGTGTATGTGTGTGCATATCTTTTCTGCCCTGTGGAACACATGGCCAGGAGCCCTACATGAACTTCCAATTATGTTAGGTCTTGACATGTTTTCAAACATGTATCTACACAGTCTAATAAAAGAATTGCTGGTGTGGCATGGCTGGACAGCAGCAAACCCTTACAATTTCTGTCAGCATGCCAAGTAAAGGATACTTGAGGAAGGAAGGTGAGTCTGGTCGTTATCTAAAAACCTGCCAGTGAGACCTCTTACCAAGTTCAGTAGAATGACAGCATTGAAGCTTGCAGGAGGGGCTGGCAGCTCGGAAGAGACTGCTAAAGGTGATAGCGGAGCACTCTTCTAACATAGGCTGCATCCTGGTGACTCAAAGCTCATATTTGTGAACATTGAAGACTCTGTATTGATAAGTGATTCAGAAGAGTGACACTGAATTTGAAGAAATTTTTAAAATGTCTTAGTCAATTTCTTTTGCTCGTAAGTTTTCCTTCTATATATAATCAACTTACATAGTTAAAATTTTCCTTCAAGAGTGGCATATGATAAAATTTATATCTAATCTAAAAGATCTCTAAAATAAGATGAAAATATTAATAGTTTAAGTGAAAAGAATACATTGACTCCTTGCAGCATTTTTTGGTCTTCTTTCAGTGGTTCAGAAATAACAGTGCATTTTACAATTGATTTATTGCAGATTCAATGAAATAGTATGGCCCCTTCACACGTTTTTCTTGTGGCTTTTCTATTCCTCAACTTATCTACATCTACCCCCTGAGGATACAACTCAACTTTAAGAAGTATCTTAGAGACTTTTAGGGTTTATTTCATTTCTCAGATTGGATAGCCCTATGATTCTTCTCAACATTAGTTTTCTGCATTGCATTTTTGGGGTCAAAATACTGAAACTCAAGTTTCAATGCCTAATTGATTTTTTTTCTTTTCCTTTTCAATTTTATGTGGAATCTAGTTTTATAAACAATTTTTTTCCTTCTAGCACGCCTCACTTCTCTGTAACTCATTCTTTTCGGCTTCCAGCCCCCATGGCCCAAATCTGATCTTTCGAGAGGTGAGAAGGAACTGACTTCCATGAGATGTGACTATAATGAGACAAAACTATAGGATGAGCTCTAGCCTTGGGTCAAGAATTTGTAAACAAGACTCCTAGAGATGTTCTTTGTTTTTGTCCAGCAGCAGTGACATTTTCAGGAATAAACTTGGAATAGACTGTGTTAGCCTGGAGACGCTACGTATGATGAGGATTTTGTTTATCACAATTTACTGTGATTGTATCTTACAGTGGTAGTATACATTTTATAACTCTGACATGAACCTGGCCCAAGTGAGGTGATCTCCAGCAGTTATCTAGATTATGAATATGATTTGGGGCTTGTGCTTCCAGGAAGTGTGACGTGACTCATCCCTGCTTGGATGTTACTGCTGAAAAGCATGCTGTCCTGATGATGCTTTGGGTAATTAAGAGATTCTGCTCCTACCATGGACAATGTTGCTAATATCTTTACTGTAAATCCTAACTGTGCCAATTTCACTGCGTTTCCCCTAGCTTGTGAATTTCAACCTTTTTATTGCACCCTACAGTGAAAGTAAACATTTTATATCCAAACCTAGTTAATGTATATAAAGATATACACAAATACACACACACATATGTCTAAACCATGTTTCTTGGAACTATACTTACCTTTACTATTTATGTAACTTCTGATTTAGTCTATTCTTTAAAAAAAAACCCACCTGCTGTCTGAACCCACAGAATTAATTTCATTATTCATTATATTGTTGTGACCCACAACAAAACTTTATTTATTTATTTTTTTAAAGGAACTACAGCCTCATTTGTTATACGTAAATCTTGAACTAATCTCCATTTACCATCTGATTTCTTTATACCCAAAATAGGTGTGTTGCAAGGACTGTTACAGGGAATTAATAGTCCCTGTTCCTTTAAATTTTCGATGATGGGTTTTAACCCTTCCTTAA
>SJYW01043152.1:25615-37409 GCA_006410735.1 Raphicerus campestris | reverse complement strand
CTTGAGAGCCCACCTCTGCCACACGCTGAGAACCACGCGCTGTGTCTTCTGCGAGGAACACTCTGCCCTGTCCCCTTTGGGCACTCCTGCCTCTGCTTAGGGTTCCAGTTAGGCTCGGAACACCTGTGCAAGTCTGGCTGCGATGCCAAGAGGCAAGGGCACTGGACAGCAATCTGGAAAGGAGGGCCAAACATCAACAACTGTCAGCCCAAGGTAGCCACTTACCGTCTCTGATGCCGGTCCTCTGCTTCCAGGGAACATCCCGACAAAGCCGTTCAAACACCGAGTCAGCCTCTTTCAAGTCAACAAAGCCAGGACACAAACACACCCTGGAGGCAGAAAGAACAGCTACTAACTCAAGAACACAGAAGATGGGTGGACTCCAACCATCAGTGGAGTGAATGAATCTGGACGATGCTTCCTTTCGTGGGTAGACGAAATCATCTTGCCACACCCCCAGAGGGTGGTATCATCCAGATCACGATGCTCCAGATGAAAAACCAATCTCTGCCAAGTTAAGACAGGCAATAGGGGCTTCCCTGGTGGTCCGGTG
Organism: Raphicerus campestris; assembly: GCA_006410735.1. NCBI lineage: Eukaryota > Metazoa > Chordata > Mammalia > Artiodactyla > Bovidae > Raphicerus > Raphicerus campestris. The sequence continues at coordinate 36,856 of SJYW01043152.1, read as the reverse complement.
GTTAGGACTCTGGGCTTGCAATGCAGGGGGCCCAGGTTCAATCCCCGATCAGGGAAGTAAGATCCCACATGCCGCACAGCTTGGCCAATAAATAAATAAATTTAAAAAAAAAAAAAGACAGGCAATAAAACAGGCAATGAAGGATAAGGAGGCGCGTGACGGCTTCCGCAGACACGGTTCCAATACTTCCCCAGCACCGCTGGGCTGTGAAACCTTGGACAAGTTACTTAACCTCTCGGAACCTTGGCTTTTCTCATCTGAAACACAAAGATGATCTCCATCCGATAGCATCATTGTGAAAAGCAGAATAATAAAATGCTTGGCCCTGTGTTACTTTAACAATTGAGTCTTCCGAAACTATGCCAATCGTAGGGAAAGCAATCATTTATAACTAAAGATATCCAAATGAAGATTTTTTAATCTCACTGAATATACACTTATTTCAACAATGCCAAGTCAGCTCAGAATTGTTTTAGATATCTTTTTTTTTCTCTCCTTTACTGAGGTATAGTATAATATACTGTAAAATTCAACTTACTATAATGTCTTCAAGGTTTATCCATGCTGTAGCATTATCAAAACAACATTTCTTTTTATGGTGGAATAAATATTACATTATATAGATATAACACCTTTTGTTTGTCCATTCACCAAGTGATGGAGATTTGAGTTGTTTCTACTTTTGTCTATTTTGAATGCTGCTATGAACCTTCACACACAAGTCTTTGTATGGATGTATGTTTTCATTTCTCTTGAAATAAGATATCTAAGCATGAAACTGCTGGGTCATATGATAAAGGTATGCTTAACTTTTTAAGAAACCACCAAACTTTTTTGCAAGTGGATTGTACCATTTCACATTCCACCAGGAATACAGGAAGGCTCTAGTTTTTCCACATTCTCTCTTACAATAACACTTATTACTGTCTTTTTGACTGTGGAAATTCTAGTGAATATAAAGTGGTATATCACTGTGGTTTTGATTTCAATGTCCCTAATATACGATTTCATTTAACAGTGCATTTGGATTTCTGGATAATTTTCTCAAGAAATGTTCTGAAAGACAAGACAAGAACACGCTCTTCAACAGCCTCGCTGGTAATAAATTTTCACTCTTTGAAGGCACGTTTGATTTTTTTTTAACAGTTTAACAAGGAATTTATTAATTTTAACCAGTTGTACAATTTACAATGTTTGATCTGAATTATTATTTTGTTTCCAGTTTTACTGAGATATAATGGACATACAGCGCTGTGTAAGTTTTCAATGTAAAGCATAATAATTCGGCTTACACACATTGTGAGTTGATATTTTGAAAGAGCCAAAGCTCACCGAAGCCATACCAGGTTACCAATGACATGGAACAAAAAGAATGCGACTGGCTTTCTTGTGTGACTATTGAACTTGCTCTAAAAGGGAAGTTCTGAAAAGGGTTTCCACAGTGGCAGTGCCACTGGACTAACCATGGAGACTTCCAAATCCAAAGCAATGCTTCCTAAGCAATTGACTTAGATACATAAATTCTGATTTATTTAAACATCTCATTAATTTACAGGAACATGCTCTAAGGCTTTCAAAATGAAATAATGACTATCGCCTAACATACCCTAAATCACATATGCTTTAATGTTATTAAACTCTACCTTTACATAGCAATACAATATAACATATACTATATAGCAATACAGTATAACTTAACATATACTATATATAATAATGCATGATTAACATAATCCATGCAATAATAAGCAATCCCCTTCGTGGATCACAGTCTTGTCATGAAGGGGGTCTGTATAACTCAATGAAGCTATAAGCCATGCTGTGCAGGGCCACCCACGACAGATGGGGCTCAGTGCAGAGCTGTGACAGAACCTGGCCCACAGGAGGAGGAAGCGGCACCCACCCTAGGAGTCTTGCTGCAAGAACCTAGGGAGCGCATGAAAAGACACAAAGATACAACACCAGAAGATGAGCCCCCTCCCCTCCCCACGTCTGAAGGTATCCAACATGCTATTGGAGAAGAGCAGACAGCAATTACTAATAGCTCCAGAGAGAATGAAGTGGTTGGGCAAAAAGCAGAAATGTCACTCAGTTGCGGATGTGTCTGGTGGGGAAAGTAAAGTCCAGTGCTGTAAAGAACGGTATTTCATAGGAACCTGGAATGTTAGATCCATGAATCAAGGTAAACTGGACGTGGTCAAGCTGGAGATAGTAAGATTGAACACTGGCATCTTACGAATCAGTGAACCAAAATGGATCAGTGAACTAAAATGAATTAAATTCACAAACAGGTGAATTTAGTTCAGATGATCATTATTGTATCTACTACTGCGGACAAGAATCCTTTAGATGAAGTGGAGTAGCCCTCACAGTCAACAGAAGAGTCCCAAATGCAGTACTTGAGTCCAACCTCAAAAATGACAGAGTGATCTTGGTTCATTTCCAAGGGAAACCATTCAACAATACAGTCATCCAAGTCTATGCCCCAACAACTGATGCCGAAGAAGCAGAAGTTGACTGGTTCTATGAAGATCTACAACACCTTCTAGAACTAACACACAAAAAAGATGTTCTTTTCATCACAGGGGATTGAAATGCAAATGTAGGAAGTCAAGAAATACCCGAAAGTGAAAGTCAGTCAGCTGTGTCCGACTTTTGTGACCCTATGGACTATGCACTTCATGGAATCCTCCAGGCCAGAATACTGAAGTAGGTAGCCTTTCCCTTCTCCAGGGGATCTTTCCAAACCAGGGATCAAACCTAGGTTTCTCACATTGCAAGCAGATGCTTTATCAGCTGAGCCACCAGGGAAGCCCAAGAATACTGGAGTGGGTAGCCTTTCCCTTCTCCAGCGGATCTTCCCAACCCAGGAATCAAACTGGGTTCTCCTGCATTGCAGGCAGATGCTTTACCAGCTGAGCTACCAGGGAAGCCCACAAAAAATACCCAAAATAACAAACAGGTAAGTTTGGCCTTAAGAGTACAAAACGATGCAGGGCAAAGGCTATTAGTTTTGTCAAGAGAGCATGCTGATCACAGCAAACACCCTTTTCTAACAACTCCAAAGATCATTACACATGGACCTCACCAGATGGTCAAAACTGAAATCAGATTATGTTCTTTACAGCTGAAGATGGAAAAACTCTATACAGTTAGTAAAAACAATACCTGGAGCTGACTGTGGCTCAGATCATGAGCTCTTTATTGCAAAAAATTCAGGCTTAAATTGAAGATAGTAGTGAAAACCACTATACCATTCAGGTATGACCTAAGTCAAACCCTTTATGATTGTACAGTGGAGTGACAAATGGATTCAAGGCATTAGGTCTGGTAGACACAGGGCCTGCAGAGCTACGGACTCTATATAGGAGGCGGTGACCAAAACCATCCCAAAGAAAAAGAAATGCAAGAAGGCAGTGGTTGTCTGAGGAGGCTTTACAAAGAGCTGAGGAAAGAAGAGAAGCAAAAGGCAATGGAGAAAGGGGAAGACACACCTAACTGAATGCAGAGTTCCAGAGAACAGCAAGGAGAGATAAGAAGGCCTTCTTCAATGAACAATGCAAAGAAATAGAGGAAAACAACAGAANGCACATCATCAGGCACTGTCTCCTTGAATGATCACAACAACCTTGCAAGATAGGTTATTATTATTAGCTCTATTTTCTTGATCAGAAAAACTAAGAATCAGAAAATTACCTAACTATCATTTGTCTAAAATAAACAATCACTTTGAAAGAGCCAGCAACTGAAGCCAAGTCTGTCACCAAAAGCCCTGCTGTAGAAACTGCTGGGAATTAGAAGGCTGCCCGGAAAGAGCCGACTCTCCTTCTGAGGCCTGTTACAAAAGTGATGGGAGTATATACTTTGCCTCTTTCTCCACAGAAAATTTAAAATCTCTCAATGTGCCAGGGAAAAAGAAGATTCTAGGCTAGGGCACCGACGCCCCCCAGTGACCACCTCTGGTGTAGCAGGTACTGCTGCCTGCGTAGCGCCCACTCCAAGTCAGGCAATCTTGACAAGCTCAGGAGAATGCCACAAATGCGGAAGCTACAGGAGACTTCTAGAGTGAGGCCAGAGTGACAATAAAAAGATGACGGGAAGAACAGATGCCAAACAGAATCAGAAAAATAGCAAGTTCTGGAAGCTTCTATGAAGAAAGAGGGAAGCTGGCACTGTCTGAGGTAATGAACAGTGACCAAGCACTACGGGAGATAAGCACGTCAGCCACAGCTCAGCCAAACCAGACTCCCTCCCTTTCCTTGAGAGCCCACCTCTGCCACACGCTGAGAACCACGCGCTGTGTCTTCTGCGAGGAACACTCTGCCCTGTCCCCTTTGGGCACTCCTGCCTCTGCTTAGGGTTCCAGTTAGGCTCGGAACACCTGTGCAAGTCTGGCTGCGATGCCAAGAGGCAAGGGCACTGGACAGCAATCTGGAAAGGAGGGCCAAACATCAACAACTGTTAGCCCAAGGTAGCCACTTACCGTCTCTGATGCCGGTCCTCTGCTTCCAGGGAACATCCCGACAAAGCCGTTCAAACACCGAGTCAGCCTCTTTCAAGTCAACAAAGCCAGGACACAAACATACCCTGGAGGCAGAAAGAACAGCTACTAACTCAAGAACACAGAAGATGGGTGGACTCCAACCATCAGTGGAGTGAATGAATCTGGACGATGCTTCCTTTCGTGGGTAGACGAAATCATCTTGCCACACCCCCAGAGGGTGGTATCATCCAGATCACGATGCTCCAGATGAAAAACCAATCTCTGCCAAGTTAAGACAGGCAATAGGGGCTTCCCTGGTGGTCCGGTGGTTAGGACTCTGGGCTTGCAATGCAGGGGGCCCAGGTTCAATCCCCGATCAGGGAAGTAAGATCCCACATGCCGCACAGCTTGGCCAATAAATAAATAAATTTAAAAAAAAAAAAAGACAGGCAATAAAACAGGCAATGAAGGATAAGGAGGCGCGTGACGGCTTCCGCAGACACGGTTCCAATACTTCCCCAGCACCGCTGGGCTGTGAAACCTTGGACAAGTTACTTAACCTCTCGGAACCTTGGCTTTTCTCATCTGAAACACAAAGATGATCTCCATCCGATAGCATCATTGTGAAAAGCAGAATAATAAAATGCTTGGCCCTGTGTTACTTTAACAATTGAGTCTTCCGAAACTATGCCAATCGTAGGGAAAGCAATCATTTATAACTAAAGATATCCAAATGAAGATTTTTTAATCTCACTGAATATACACTTATTTCAACAATGCCAAGTCAGCTCAGAATTGTTTTAGATATCTTTTTTTTTCTCTCCTTTACTGAGGTATAGTATAATATACTGTAAAATTCAACTTACTATAATGTCTTCAAGGTTTATCCATGCTGTAGCATTATCAAAACAACATTTCTTTTTATGGTGGAATAAATATTACATTATATAGATATAACACCTTTTGTTTGTCCATTCACCAAGTGATGGAGATTTGAGTTGTTTCTACTTTTGTCTATTTTGAATGCTGCTATGACCCTTCACACACAAGTCTTTGTATGGATGTATGTTTTCATTTCTCTTGAAATAAGATATCTAAGCATGAAACTGCTGGGTCATATGATAAAGGTATGCTTAACTTTTTAAGAAACCACCAAACTTTTTTGCAAGTGGATTGTACCATTTCACATTCCACCAGGAATACAGGAAGGCTCTAGTTTTTCCACATTCTCTCTTACAATAACACTTATTACTGTCTTTTTGACTGTGGAAATTCTAGTGAATATAAAGTGGTATATCACTGTGGTTTTGATTTCAGTGTCCCTAATATACGATTTCATTTAACAGTGCATTTGGATTTCTGGATAATTTTCTCAAGAAATGTTCTGAAAGACAAGAACACGCTCTTCAACAGCCTCGCTGGTAATAAATTTTCACTCTTTGAAGGCACGTTTGATTTTTTTTTAACAGTTTAACAAGGAATTTATTAATTTTAACCAGTTGTACAATTTACAATGTTTGATCTGAATTATTATTTTGTTTCCAGTTTTACTGAGATATAATGGACATACAGCGCTGTGTAAGTTTTCAATGTAAAGCATAATAATTCGGCTTACACACATTGTGAGTTGATATTTTGAAAGAGCCAAAGCTCACCGAAGCCATACCAGGTTACCAATGACATGGAACAAAAAGAATGCGACTGGCTTTCTTGTGTGACTATTGAACTTGCTCTAAAAGGGAAGTTCTGAAAAGGGTTTCCACAGTGGCAGTGCCACTGGACTAACCATGGAGACTTCCAAATCCAAAGCAACGCTTCCTAAGCAATTGACTTAGATACATAAATTCTGATTTATTTAAACATCTCATTAATTTACAGGAACATGCTCTAAGGCTTTCAAAATGAAATAATGACTATCGCCTAACATACCCTAAATCACATATGCTTTAATGTTATTAAACTCTACCTTTACATAGCAATACAATATAACATATACTATATAGCAATACAGTATAACTTAACATATACTATATATAATAATGCATGATTAACATAATCCATGCAATAATAAGCAATCCCCTTCGTGGATCACAGTCTTGTCATGAAGGGGGTCTGTGTAACTCAATGAAGCTATAAGCCATGCTGTGCAGGGCCACCCACGACAGATGGGGCTCAGTGCAGAGCTGTGACAGAACCTGGCCCACAGGAGGAGGAAGCGGCACCCACCCTAGGAGTCTTGCTGCAAGAACCTAGGGAGCGCATGAAAAGACACAAAGATACAACACCAGAAGATGAGCCCCCTCCCCTCCCCACGTCTGAAGGTATCCAACATGCTATTGGAGAAGAGCAGACAGCAATTACTAATAGCTCCAGAGAGAATGAAGTGGTTGGGCAAAAGCAGAAATGTCACTCAGTTGCGGATGTGTCTGGTGGGGAAAGTAAAGTCCAGTGCTGTAAAGAACGGTATTTCATAGGAACCTGGAATGTTAGATCCATGAATCAAGGTAAACTGGACGTGGTCAAGCTGGAGATAGTAAGACTGAACACTGGCATCTTAAGAATCAGTGAACCAAAATGGATCAGTGAACTAAAATGAATTAAATTCACAAACAGGTGAATTTAGTTCAGATGATCATTATTATATCTACTACTGCAGACAAGAATCCTTTAGATGAAGTGGAGTAGCCCTCACAGTCAACAGAAGAGTCCCAAATGCAGTACTTGAGTCCAACCTCAAAAATGACAGAGTGATCTTGGTTCATTTCCAAGGGAAACCATTCAACAATACAGTCATCCAAGTCTATGCCCCAACAACTGATGCCGAAGAAGCAGAAGTTGACTGGTTCTATGAAGATCTACAACACCTTCTAGAACTAACACACAAAAAAGATGTTCTTTTCATCACAGGGGATTGAAATGCAAATGTAGGAAGTCAAGAAATACCCGAAAGTGAAAGTCAGTCAGCTGTGTCCGACTTTTGTGACCCTATGGACTATGCACTTCATGGAATCCTCCAGGCCAGAATACTCAAGTAGGTAGCCTTTCCCTTCTCCAGGGGATCTTTCCAAACCAGGGATCAAACCCAGGTTTCTCACATTGCAAGCAGATGCTTTATCAGCTGAGCCACCAAGGAAGCCCAAGAATACTGGAGTGGGTAGCCTTTCCCTTCTCCAGCGGATCTTCCCAACCCAGGAATCAAACTGGGTTCTCCTGCATTGCAGGCAGATGCTTTACCAGCTGAGCTACCAGGGAAGCCCACAAAAAATACCCAAAATAACAAACAGGTAAGTTTGGCCTTAAGAGTACAAAACGATGCAGGGCAAAGGCTATTAGTTTTGTCAAGAGAGCATGCTGATCACAGCAAACACCCTTTTCTAACAACTCCAAAGATGATTACACATGGACCTCACCAGATGGTCAAAACTGAAATCAGATTATGTTCTTTACAGCTGAAGATGGAGAAACTCTATACAGTTAGTAAAAACAATACCTGGAGCTGACTGTGGCTCAGATCATGAGCTCTTTATTGCAAAAAATTCAGGCTTAAATTGAAGATAGTAGTGAAAACCACTATACCATTCAGGTATGACCTAAGTCAAACCCTTTATGATTGTACAGTGGAGTGACAAATAGATTCAAGGCATTAGGTCTGGTAGACACAGGGCCTGCAGAGCTACGGACTCTATATAGGAGGCGGTGACCAAAACCATCCCAAAGAAAAAGAAATGCAAGAAGGCAGTGGTTGTCTGAGGAGGCTTTACAAAGAGCTGAGGAAAGAAGAGAAGCAAAAGGCAATGGAGAAAGGGGAAGACACACCTAACTGAATGCAGAGTTCCAGAGAACAGCAAGGAGAGATAAGAAGGCCTTCTTCAATGAACAATGCAAAGAAATAGAGGAAAACAACAGAAGGGGAAAGACTAGAGATCTCTTCAAGAAAATTGAGTTACCAAGGGAACATTTCATACAAAGATGGGCACAAGAAAGGACAGAAACAGTAAGGATCTAACAGAAGCAGCAGAAATTAAGAAGAGGTGGCAAGAATACACAGAAGAACTATACAAAAAAGGTCTTAATAACCAGCATAACCATGATGGTGTGGTCATTCACCTAGAGCCAGACATCCTGGAGTGTGAAGCCAAGTGGGCCTTAGGAAGCATTATTGCAAACAAAGCTAGTGCAGGTGAGGGAATTCTAGCTGAGCCATTTAAAATCCTAAAAGACGATGCTGTTAAAGTGTTGCACTCAGTATGTCAGCAAATTTGGAGAACTCAGCAGTGACCACAGGACTGGAAAAGGTCAGTTTTCATTCCAATCCCAAAGAAGGGCAATGTCAAAGAATGTTCAAACTATCATACAATTGTAGTCATTTCACATGATAACAACATTATACTCAAAATCTTTCAAGTAGGCTCCAATAATACATGAGCTAAGAACGTCCAGATGTACAAGCTGGGACTTGAAGAGGTAAAGGAACCAGAGATCAATTGCCAACATCCGCTGGATCATGGAGAGAGCAAGGGAATTCCAGAAAAACATCCACCTCTGCTTCACTGACTATGCCAAAGCCTGTGACTCTGTGGATCACAGTGAACTGTGGAAAATTCTTCAAGAGATGGGAGTACCAGACCACCTTACCTGTCTCCGGAGAATGTGGATCTAGAAGCAACAGTTAGAACCAGACAACATGGAACAAGGGATTGCTTCGAAATTGGGAAAGGAGTATATACATCAAGGCTGTATACTGTCACCCTGCTTATTTAACTTATATGCAGAGCACATCAGGTGAAATGTCAGGCTGGATGAAGCTCAAGATTGCCACGAGAAATATCAACAACTTCAGATATGCAGATGATTCCACTCTACTGGCAGAAAGTGAAGAGGAAATGAAGAGCCTCTTGATGAAGGTGAAAGAGGAGAGTGAAAAAGCTGGCTTGAAACTCAACATTCAAAAAACTAAGATCATGGTATCTGGTCTCATCACTTCATGGCAAATAGAAGGGGAAAAAGCAGAAGCAGTGACAGATTTTTTTTTTCTTGGGCTCCAAAAATCACTGGGGATGGTGACTGTAGCCATGAAATTATAGGCCGCCGGCTCCGTGGAAGGAAAGCTATGACAAACCTAAACAGCGTATTAGAAAGCAGGACAGGACTATCACTTTGCTGACAAAGGTCCATATAGTCAAAGCTACGGGTTTTCCAGTACTCATTACAGACGTGACAGCTGGACCACAAAGAAAGCTGAGCACCAAAGAACTGATCCTTTCAAATTGTGAGGCTGGAGAAGACTCGTGAGAGTTCCCTGGACTGAAAGGAGGTCAAACCAGTCAATCCTAAAGGAAATCATTCCTGAATAGTCACTGGGAGGATTGACCCTGAAGTTGAAGCTCCAATACTTTGGCCATGTGATGTGAAGAGCTGACTTGTTAGAAAAGACCCTGATGCTGGAAAAGACTGAAGGCAAAAGGAAAAGCAGATGGCAGAGGGTGAGATGGTCAGACAGCATCACCAGCTCAACAGACATGAGTTTGAGTAAACTCCAGGAAACAGTGGAAGACAAAGGAGCCTGGCATGCTACAGTCCATGGAGTCCAAAGAGTCGGACCTGACAGCGGTTGAACAACAGCTACAACAATCCAACAATAATCTATCACTCACAGCACAGAAGGTGAGACCAGACTCAACTTTAATATTAAACTACCATGTAGCACTAGGATAAAGTATTGAATCTCCCTGGACCTCACTTCCTCACATGAACAACTGGAGAAGTAACAGTTATACTATACCTGACAGAGAGGCTATGAAAATGTTTCGAAACTAGTATAAAAGGAGACATTACCGCATATTTGCTCTCCAAGAATTTAAGGGGCAGATGCTACCTACTTTAATCAAGGTTAACATTCTACAAGGGAAACATTCTAAATATTTCAAAAGACTTGAAGTGATTAACTATAGTCCCTATCTAGTGAGAATTCACTTACCTAGATATGCCTGTGGGTGACATGCTGATTTCATACACACCTTCTTTACTAAAGAAACCAAGAAAACAAAGACTTATTAGTACCAAGTTAAACAACATATTGCACGTAGTGGAAGGAAGAGTTGTCCTTCGGAGTGCACCAAGTCCCAGCTCACCAAAACCACTTCCCGATGAGGGTGCACATGAGGGAAATACAGCCCCACCTTCTTCTACCACTGAGATAAGGGGGAAGATGGCGGTAACCATTAATGGCCCTGGATATAGAATCCTGACAAATTCAGGCCATGAAGGCAAAGGCCACGATAAAGTAAATTCTTACTCTATACCTTCATATTTCACCCATAATTCAGGTTGATGTGGCTTAGGAATCTATCACACAAAGGGGTGCCAAATTGAGCATCCCCTTGGAGCCTGGAATAGAAATTCACAGAACAAAAGTAGAAGGTCCCCATGATGGAGCTCCACCTCCTAAAAGCTGCCACAGACTCAGCATCCTCAGGGTAATTACTGCTTGGAATCTCCTGAATACACCACCACATGTCTGATCCCACGCTTTTCTACATGCTGGCATGGGTCCCCACTATCTAGCACCCCCCAATCCAACTCGCCCCCAGCTTCGGTCCAATGGAAAATTCTAATTCATCCTTCAAAATCTCAGCTCAGTATCACTTTTCCTAAGCCTTTCCTGACCTGTGATCCAGTCAAATAATGTTACATATCTCATCCTCCGTGACCACTACACCTCACCCAGAAGCATGCTGCTCCGAGAGAGTCAGGATCAC
>SJYW01043152.1:15455-25609 GCA_006410735.1 Raphicerus campestris | reverse complement strand
CCATGATCTTAGTTTTTTGAATGTTGAGTTTCAAGCCAGCTTTTTCACTCTCCTCTTTCACCTTCATCAAGAGGCTCTTCATTTCCTCTTCACTTTCTGCCAGTAGAGTGGAATCATCTGCATATCTGAAGTTGTTGATATTTCTCGTGGCAATCTTGAGCTTCATCCAGCCTGACATTTCACCTGATGTGCTCTGCATATAAGTTAAATAAGCAGGGTGACAGTATACAGCCTTGATGTATATACTCCTTTCCCAATTTCGAAGCAGTCCCTTGTTCCATGTTGTCTGGTTCTAACTGTTGCTTCTAGATCCACATTCTCCGGAGACAGGTAAGGTGGTCTGGTACTCCCATCTCTTGAAGAATTTTCCACAGTTCACTGTGATCCACAGAGTCACAGGCTTTGGCATAGTCAGTGAAGCAGAGGTGGATGTTTTTCTGGAATTCCCTTGCTCTCTCCATGATCCAGCGGATGTTGGCAATTGATCTCTGGTTCCTTTACCTCTTCAAGTCCCAGCTTGTACATCTGGACGTTCTTAGCTCATGTATTATTGGAGCCTACTTGAAAGATTTTGAGTATAATGTTGTTATCATGTGAAATGACTACAATTGTATGATAGTTTGAACATTCTTTGACATTGCCCTTCTTTGGGATTGGAATGAAAACTGACCTTTTCCAGTCCTGTGGTCACTGCTGAGTTCTCCAAATTTGCTGACATACTGAGTGCAACACTTTAACAGCATCGTCTTTTAGGATTTTAAATGGCTCAGCTAGAATTCCCTCACCTGCACTAGCTTTGTTTGCAATAATGCTTCCTAAGGCCCACTTGGCTTCACACTCCAGGATGTCTGGCTCTAGGTGAATGACCACACCATCATGGTTATGCTGGTTATTAAGACCTTTTTTGTATAGTTCTTCTGTGTATTCTTGCCACCTCTTCTTAATTTCTGCTGCTTCTGTTAGATCCTTACTGTTTCTGTCCTTTCTTGTGCCCATCTTTGTATGAAATGTTCCCTTGGTAACTCAGTTTTCTTGAAGAGATCTCTAGTCTTTCCCCTTCTGTTGTTTTCCTCTATTTCTTTGCATTGTTCATTGAAGAAGGCCTTCTTATCTCTCCTTGCTGTTCTCTGGAACTCTGCATTCAGTTAGGTGTGTCTTCCCCTTTCTCCATTGCCTTTTGCTTCTCTTCTTTCCTCAGCTCTTTGTAAAGCCTCCTCAGACAACCACTGCCTTCTTGCATTTCTTTTTCTTTGGGATGGTTTTGGTCACCGCCTCCTATATAGAGTCCGTAGCTCTGCAGGCCCTGTGTCTACCAGACCTAATGCCTTGAATCTATTTGTCACTCCACTGTACAATCATAAAGGGTTTGACTTAGGTCATACCTGAATGGTATAGTGGTTTTCACTACTATCTTCAATTTAAGCCTGAATTTTTTGCAATAAAGAGCTCATGATCTGAGCCACAGTCAGCTCCAGGTATTGTTTTTACTAACTGTATAGAGTTTCTCCATCTTCAGCTGTAAAGAACATAATCTGATTTCAGTTTTGACCATCTGGTGAGGTCCATGTGTAATCATCTTTGGAGTTGTTAGAAAAGGGTGTTTGCTGTGATCAGCATGCTCTCTTGACAAAACTAATAGCCTTTGCCCTGCATCGTTTTGTACTCTTAAGGCCAAACTTACCTGTTTGTTATTTTGGGTATTTTTTGTGGGCTTCCCTGGTAGCTCAGCTGGTAAAGCATCTGCCTGCAATGCAGGAGAACCCAGTTTGATTCCTGGGTTGGGAAGATCCGCTGGAGAAGGGAAAGGCTACCCACTCCAGTATTCTTGGGCTTCCTTGGTGGCTCAGCTGATAAAGCATCTGCTTGCAATGTGAGAAACCTAGGTTTGATCCCTGGTTTGGAAAGATCCCCTGGAGAAGGGAAAGGCTACCTACTTGAGTATTCTGGCCTGGAGGATTCCATGAAGTGCATAGTCCATAGGGTCACAAAAGTCGGACACAGCTGACTGACTTTCACTTTCGGGTATTTCTTGACTTCCTACATTTGCAATTCAATCCCCTGTGATGAAAAGAACATCTTTTTTGTGTGTTAGTTCTAGAAGGTGTTGTAGATCTTCATAGAACCAGTCAACTTCTGCTTCTTTGGCATCAGTTGTTGGGGCATAGACTTGGATGACTGTATTGTTGAATGGTTTCCCTTGGAAATGAACCAAGATCACTCTGTCATTTTTGAGGTTGGACTCAAGTACTGCATTTGGGACTCTTCTGTTGACTGTGAGGGCTACTCCACTTCATCTAAAGGATTCTTGTCTGCAGTAGTAGATATAATAATGATCATCTGAACTAAATTCACCTGTTTGTGAATTTAATTCATTTTAGTTCACTGATCCATTTTGGTTCACTGATTCTTAAGATGCCAGTGTTCAGTCTTACTATCTCCAGCTTGACCACGTCCAGTTTACCTTGATTCATGGATCTAACATTCCAGGTTCCTATGAAATACCGTTCTTTACAGCACTGGACTTTACTTTCCCCACCAGACACATCCGCAACTGAGTGACATTTCTGCTTTTGCCCAACCACTTCATTCTCTCTGGAGCTATTAGTAATTGCTGTCTGCTCTTCTCCAATAGCATGTTGGATACCTTCAGACGTGGGGAGGGGAGGGGGCTCATCTTCTGGTGTTGTATCTTTGTGTCTTTTCATGCGCTCCCTAGGTTCTTGCAGCAAGAATCCTAGGGTGGGTGCCGCTTCCTCCTCCTGTGGGCCAGGTTCTGTCACAGCTCTGCACTGAGCCCCATCTGTCGTGGGTGGCCCTGCACAGCATGGCTTATAGCTTCATTGAGTTACACAGACCCCCTTCATGACAAGACTGTGATCCACGAAGGGGATTGCTTATTATTGCATGGATTATGTTAATCATGCATTATTATATATAGTATATGTTAAGTTATACTGTATTGCTATATAGTATATGTTATATTGTATTGCTATGTAAAGGTAGAGTTTAATAACATTAAAGCATATGTGATTTAGGGTATGTTAGGCGATAGTCATTATTTCATTTTGAAAGCCTTAGAGCATGTTCCTGTAAATTAATGAGATGTTTAAATAAATCAGAATTTATGTATCTAAGTCAATTGCTTAGGAAGCGTTGCTTTGGATTTGGAAGTCTCCATGGTTAGTCCAGTGGCACTGCCACTGTGGAAACCCTTTTCAGAACTTCCCTTTTAGAGCAAGTTCAATAGTCACACAAGAAAGCCAGTCGCATTCTTTTTGTTCCATGTCATTGGTAACCTGGTATGGCTTCGGTGAGCTTTGGCTCTTTCAAAATATCAACTCACAATGTGTGTAAGCCGAATTATTATGCTTTACATTGAAAACTTACACAGCGCTGTATGTCCATTATATCTCAGTAAAACTGGAAACAAAATAATAATTCAGATCAAACATTGTAAATTGTACAACTGGTTAAAATTAATAAATTCCTTGTTAAACTGTTAAAAAAAAATCAAACGTGCCTTCAAAGAGTGAAAATTTATTACCAGCGAGGCTGTTGAAGAGCGTGTTCTTGTCTTTCAGAACATTTCTTGAGAAAATTATCCAGAAATCCAAATGCACTGTTAAATGAAATCGTATATTAGGGACACTGAAATCAAAACCACAGTGATATACCACTTTATATTCACTAGAATTTCCACAGTCAAAAAGACAGTAATAAGTGTTGTTGTAAGAGAGAATGTGGAAAAACTAGAGCCTTCCTGTATTCCTGGTGGAATGTGAAATGGTACAATCCACTTGCAAAAAAGTTCGGTGGTTTCTTAAAAAGTTAAGCATACCTTTATCATATGACCCAGCAGTTTCATGCTTAGATATCTTATTTCAAGAGAAATGAAAACATACATCCATACAAAGACTTGTGTGTGAAGGGTCATAGCAGCATTCAAAATAGACAAAAGTAGAAACAACTCAAATCTCCATCACTTGGTGAATGGACAAACAAAAGGTGTTATATCTATATAATGTAATATTTATTCCACCATAAAAAGAAATGTTGTTTTGATAATGCTACAGCATGGATAAACCTTGAAGACATTATAGTAAGTTGAATTTTACAGTATATTATACTATACCTCAGTAAAGGAGAGAAAAAAAAAGATATCCAAAACAATTCTGAGCTGACTTGGCATTGTTGAAATAAGTGTATATTCAGTGAGATAAAAAATCTTCATTTGGATATCTTTAGTTATAAATGATTGCTTTCCCTACGATTGGCATAGTTTCGGAAGACTCTCAATTGTTAAAGTAACACAGGGCCAAGCATTTTATTATTCTGCTTTTCACAATGATGCTATCGGATGGAGATCATCTTTGTGTTTCAGATGAGAAAAGCCAAGGTTCCGAGAGGTTAAGTAACTTGTCCAAGGTTTCACAGCCCAGCGGTGCTGGGGAAGTATTGGAACCGTGTCTGTGGAAGCCGTCACGCGCCTCCTTATCCTTCATTGCCTGTTTTATTGCCTGTCTTAACTTGGCAGAGATTGGTTTTTCATCTGGAGCATCGTGATCTGGATGATACCACCCTCTGGGGGTGTGGCAAGATGATTTCGTCTACCCACGAAAGGAAGCATCGTCCAGATTCATTCACTCCGCTGATGGTTGGAGTCCACCCATCTTCTGTGTTCTTGAGTTAGTAGCTGTTCTTTCTGCCTCCAGGGTATGTTTGTGTCCTGGCTTTGTTGACTTGAAAGAGGCTGACTCGGTGTTTGAACGGCTTTGTCGGGATGTTCCCTGGAAGCAGAGGACCGGCATCAGAGACGGTAAGTGGCTACCTTGGGCTAACAGTTGTTGATGTTTGGCCCTCCTTTCCAGATTGCTGTCCAGTGCCCTTGCCTCTTTTCATCGCAGCCAGACTTGCACAGGTGTTCCGAGCCTAACTGGAACCCTAAGCAGAGGCAGGAGTGCCCAAAGGGGACAGGGCAGAGTGTTCCTCGCAGAAGACACAGCGCGTGGTTCTCAGCGTGTGGCAGAGGTGGGCTCTCAAGGAAAGGGAGGGAGTCTGGTTTGGCTGAGCTGTGGCTGACGTGCTTATCTCCCGTAGTGCTTGGTCACTGTTCATTACCTCAGACAGTGCCAGCTTCCCTCTTTCTTCATAGAAGCTTCCAGAACTTGCTATTTTTCTGATTCTGTTTGGCATCTGTTCTTCCCGTCATCTTTTTATTGTCACTCTGGCCTCACTAAGTCTCCTGTAGCTTCCGCATTTGTGGCATTCTCCTGAGCTTGTCAAGATTGCCTGACTTGGAGTGGGCGCTACGCAGGCAGCAGTACCTGCTACACCAGAGGTGGTCACTGGGGGGCGTCGGTGCCCTAGCCTAGAATCTTCTTTTTCCCTGGCACATTGAGAGATTTTAAATTTTCTGTGGAGAAAGAGGCAAAGTATATACTCCCATCACTTTTGTAACAGGCCTCAGAAGGAGAGTCGGCTCTTTCCGGGCAGCCTTCTAATTCCCAGCAGTTTCTACAGCAGGGCTTTTGGTGACAGACTTGGCTTCAGTTGCTGGCTCTTTCAAAGTGATTGTTTATTTTAGACAAATGATAGTTAGGTAATTTTCTGATTCTTAGTTTTTCTGATCAAGAAAATAGAGCTAATAATAATAACCTATCTTGCAAGGTTGTTGTGATCATTCAAGGAGACAGTGCCTGATGATGTGCTTGACAGAATACTTGGCACAGTGAGCCTTCAGTGAACGCTAGCTGCTGTTATTAGTGTTGTTGTTACTGTAGTAGCTGAAGTCAGTTGTAGGGAAAGATAGCAGATCTGTGGGTAGCTCCTTCTCTAATTATAAAGTGGATATCAAAAACTTCTGATTAAAATTAACTATGTGCTGTGGTGGGTCAGAGCACCTTTTTCTTTATTTGGAATTAAAAGGGCTTAGATAGTGGTGGCACATGGGTGAACAGTTGGTTTTGTTTCCTGTGTGGATGTTCATGCCACAGTTTCCTACCTACAAGGGTTCAATCTCCATGTCCTGCCTCTTAGACCCTCCCTAATGTGAATCCTCTGTCCTGCGGGTGACTCCTTCACTCTGGTTTGTGTCACCACTGACACAAATGGGTCACACGCATTCTCACCCCAGAGCTTCACCTGTACTGGTTCTGCCAGTGTACCCTCTCTTGCCATCCTTTTAGCTGTCGCCATGCCACTCCTGAGGTCCCGTGCCCTTTATGAAGGTGGAACCTCGGGTCAGAGCCTATCCTGCCCCTTCCTTTGTATTTCTCATAGCTCCTTATAGATTACTAGGCAGGGTGTTGGCACTCGGTAGGTACACATGAAATAGCATTGAACCCTTTCAAAGGCCCTGTATTTTCTTTCTTAGATGTAACTTACCAGCAACCAAGACTTACAGCATGGTATGGAGAACTTCCTTACACTTATTCAAGAATCACTATGGAACCAAATCCTCACGTATGTTGGAATGTTGTTATTGATATGGTTTTATGGACTATATACTGTGCCTGTAGA
The DNA here is from genome assembly GCA_006410735.1 of Raphicerus campestris. Classification (NCBI taxonomy): domain Eukaryota; kingdom Metazoa; phylum Chordata; class Mammalia; order Artiodactyla; family Bovidae; genus Raphicerus; species Raphicerus campestris. The sequence goes on along the minus strand of SJYW01043152.1, from coordinate 19,090 downwards.
GTACTGTGAAATAACAATAAATGACCTTGTGGAGCTGCGTGGTGGTTCCTAGTTCAAAAAATCCTCCGAGTTCAAACACTGAGTCTTTGTGCTTGTCACCATTGATGTGCTTTTGATCCACAGATGAAGTCAGAGGATGAGAAAAAAAAACTGGAACCAGAGTAAACTAGAACCAGACGCAGGATTTCGGAGAAATGAATCATCTCTTTTCCTAATCTCCTCCTTCCCCAAGCTTTTCTGCCATAGCCCTTTGTGTATCTCCTGGTACATGTTTGCTATGGTTCCAAATCCTTACGACTGACCAGTGAGGGCAGAATGTTTCTTTTCACGTCTCAGGCTCTTTTCCCATTTATGAGAAAAATCTGCTGCCTTTCTTGTTGACTTTGTGTTCACTCTGTGGCTGCAGTTCTCATACTTACCATTGCTTTGGCTTGTCTCCGCTGCTTCTTGTGTTTTTAAAAATGTCCACGAAAGACGAAGAGATTCTAATATGTAAATTAAGCTTATCCGGAGGATGGAATTAAGGTCCAAGAAATAGCTCTCTGTTTAGTCCTTGGAATCTTGCCTTTGGCAAATAATAATATGGTTTTGTGTGTGTGTGTGTGTGTGTGTGTGTGTGTGTGTTTTGAAGGAGACTTTGAAGAAAATGGAGTTTTTGCTTATGGCACTGGAATAAAGAGAAATGTGACACATTTAGAACTCCTAGTAATTTCTTATCATAAACTAGCATTTTACTAAAATGTTCAGGGATTAAATATTGACTGAAGGGAACATGACGTTTTCACATGAAGAGATAGATGGGTGCTCCGGTTTCTAAGGCTACATTTAGAATGTAACCCAGGGAAGTACTGAGGAGACCCTTTGTATCTGAAATTGACTTGGAAACATGAAGAGAGTTGAACTAGGCCAGTCCAGCATAAACTGCTGGCTATGTTTCTGTCAGAATTAGTGTATCTTCTTATCAACAGTTATAACAGAGAAGGTAAGGATTAAATAGCCTGTGGGAAAGAAGTTCTTTCATTCTAGCTAATCTTTCAGAACAGGATTTCTCCACCTTGGTGTCACTGACGTTGTAAGCACAGTAACTCTTTGTTAGGCTGTCCTGCGCATTGTAGGATGGTTAGCAGTATCTGTGACTTCTGCCCTCTAGATGCCAGAGGCATCCCTTACCCAGTCGAGGCAGCCAAAAATGACCCTGGACGTTGCTGAACATATGTTGGGGTTCTAAATTGACCTTGCTTGAGAACCACTGCTTTAGATTAGACATAAGACATGTAAGGTCTGCTGAGATAGAGTGACCACTTATGCTTGGGGACATTTTGACAACTCTTCAAAAGAATTATTTAAATGACAACCCTTTTCTTATGTCATAAGTAATATGTGTTTATTACTGAAAATTTAGAAACTGCAGATAAATATGAAGAATATTAAAATTTTGGATAGTGCTTCCATCTGATGATTTGGTTCCAGTCTTTTTAAGCAAATACATGTAGAGAATTTCTCTATTAAAAATAAAATCAGTTATTCATATACTACATTTAATTTTGCTATGTTATAAACATATTATAGTATCATAAGGTTGTCATATTAGAATTCTTTAATTTGAATTTGACTGGCTCATAACTTTGTACTTATTGCCAATAGATTTAGTTTGTATACCATCTGGAACAAAATCAAAACAGACGTCCCTTTCTCATATTTTTTAAGGGAAGATTCCCTGATGTGTATATATGTGTTGGGGATATTAGTTTAATTTTAAAGTTGTTTTTACCTCAAGCCTAGTATTCCATAGCACAGGAGGAGGTTCAGTCATAGGTGCTTAAACCTCTTTTAGTCTTTTAGTCTTTTTTTTGGCTGCAGTAGGTTTTCATTGTGACATGCAGGCTTTCTCTAGTTGCAGCACGTGGGGGCTTCTCTAGTTGCCACTTGCAGGCTTCCGTCATTGTGGAGCATGGGCAGGTGGCTTCTCGAGCGCATGGGATCAGTCGTTGCTGCTTGCAGGCTTGCTAGTTGCCCTGCGGCATGTGGGATCTTATTCCCTAACCAGGGATCAAACCTGTGTTCCCTACATAACCAGTGGACCACCAGGGAAGTCCCTTTTAGTCTTTTTTCCAAGCTAAATCTTATATGAATCCACTGTGTGGAAATAAAAGAGTCCCCTCACCGACTGGTAGCTTCGCCAGCTTGACCCCTCCTCCTTTCTCCTCCTGCGGTCCCACAGGCATCTCTGCGGGACCTGGGTCTCTGCAAAACACTGTCTGAAGTCCACCAAATAGGTGCTTGCATTTTCTCATACTCTTTTCCTCAGTGTCTTTTAAGGATAGAATGTCTTCACTGAACAGTGAGATGACGCTGGATTTTAATTTAGACTTTCAGTTCTGCGGGATCTGCATATAGAGTATTGGTTGGAGAGTCTAAATTAATCCCTCAGTTCATTATTCCTTGTTTTCTCCTTTTCTACTTACTTCACCACCAAAAATAACCAAGAAAAAAAAAATTCACTTAGAAACATAATGCAGACTTGGTGTTAGCTCAATCCCTAAGCAAGTCAGGGAAGTGCTAATTAGTTTCTCGGTAACATTGCCGAAAAGCTATCATCCTCCTTTACGTTCTTGTGTTTCTTGTTAAGTGTATGATTCTAGCATCTGATCTTTATCCCCACGAAGATAAACTGCTGCTTGTCATTCAGTCATGGCTGATTCTTTGCGACCACATGGACTGCAGCATGCTAGGCCTCCCTGTCCCTCACCACCTCCCAGAGTTCACCCAAGTTCATGTCGTTGAATCAGTGATTCTGTCCAACCGTCTCATCTGCTGCCCTCTTCTCTTGCCTTCAGTCTTTCCCAGTATCAAGCTCCCCCGGTGGTCCTAGTGGTAAAGAATGGCCTGCCAGTACAGGAGACCTAAGATACACAGGTTCAATCCCTGGGTTGGGAAGATCCCCTAGAGAAAGAAATTGGAACGCACTGTAGTATTCTTAGCCTGGAGAATCCCATGGAGAGAGGAGCTTGGTGGGTTACAGTTCATGGGGTCGCAAAAAGAGTCAGATATGATTTAGGGACTAAATGGTTATCTATAGCCTTTGAGAAAGAACTAAATATCCTTGACTATGCTTCAGTTCAGGTCAGTTGCTCAGTCATGTCCGACTCTGCGACCCCATGAATCGCACCTCACCAGACTTCCCTGTCCATCACCATCTCCCAGAGTTCACTCACACTCATGTCCATTGAGTTGGTAATGCCATCCAGCCGTCTCATCCTCTGTTGTCCCCCCTCCTCCTGCCCCCAATCCCTCCCACCATCAGTCTTTTCCAATGAGTCAACTCTTCGCGTGAGGTGGCCAAAGTACTGGAGTTTCAGCTTTAGCATCATTCCTTCCAAAGAAATCCCAGGGCCAATCTCCTTCAGAATGGACTCGTTGGATCTCCTTGCAGTCCAAGGGACTCTCAAGAGTCTTCTCCAACACCACAGTTCAAAAGCATCAATTCTTTGGTGCTCAGCTTTCTTCACAGTCCAACTCTCGCATCCATACATGACCACTGGAAAAACCTTGACTAGATGGACCTTTGTTGCCAAAGTAATGTCTCTGCTTTTGAATATGCTATCTAGGTTGGTCATAACTTTTCTTCCAAGGAG
>SJYW01043150.1:0-15501 GCA_006410735.1 Raphicerus campestris | reverse complement strand
ACAAACTATGTAAAATATGTATGCAAAAACATACATATTTTGGAAGAGAATACTATAAAGATGATGTTTATGTAATAAAGTTATGGATAAGCTTTGTTTTTCTTTTGAGATTCCCTTTAGTGTTGCAGTGTTTTCCTTAAAAGTGTAGTAAAACTTCAAGATACTAAAAGGTTTTTAGAACTACTAACATTTGGTAATTATTGAAATTAATTGNTAAAGATGATGTTTATGTAATAAAGTTATGGATAAGCTTTGTTTTTCTTTTGAGATTCCCTTTAGTGTTGCAGTGTTTTCCTTAAAAGTGTAGTAAAACTTCAAGATACTAAAAGGTTTTTAGAACTACTAACATTTGGTAATTATTGAAATTAATTGCATATTCACATATCTATTAATCTGTGACTGATTAGTATATTTTGCTTTTTAATGGATAATATAGAATTCTACCGTTTGGGAATAACATAATATAATCATTCAGTACTTTTCCTCTATATAAATATATTTAGATTTTTCCCAGTACTTCAATATTTTAAACAGTGCTGCTGAAACTATCATTGACTAAATTTTTATTTATATACACAGTGAATTTTCCAGAATAAATCTTAAAATGTGGAAAAATTTTAAGTCAAGGAAAATATGTTAAGATTTTGCTACCAACTGCCAAAATGCCTTCTAGAAAGCTAATGTCAGCTTGCATCTCCTACCACTAGTGAATAAGAGTTCCCTTTTTCTAAAATTTTAGTGGCTAGTAATGTGCTTATATATATATATATCCTTTAACTAAAATACATGGACACTCTTGACTCCATGTTAAGATTTTATGGGAAGTTTCTTGTATTAATCTTTTAATTACTAGTTAGAAACTAGTGGATGTAACTAGATAAATGCACCCCATGCATCCCCCATGCCCCACCCCCCAGAGAAAGCCCTTCCGGAGTACTGACTATGGAGTACTGTTGGAAATTGCGTTTTATCCAAAGTTAAGTTTCTGAGATGTTCCCAGAAAGTAAAGATTTTGGAGGATGAAAGACATGAAAACTTAATTACTTAAGATACTGACCTAAATGTTATGGCAGTTTTATTCAGAGATAGTAGAAATAATTTAAAGATTGAAGAATATCTCTAAGTGACTATTTTGAGCCTAAGATTGGACATTAATAAAGTATGAGCAAAAGATTGTGCATATTGTTCAGGGTGCTTCATCTTTTCTCCTTTTTCCTGGAAAAAAGTATTTTCCCATTGGACTTTAATGGCACTAATTTCTTATTTTGAAAGTTTTTCATTGGTAGGGGTGGAAATTTCTCATTTTCACTTCTGAAATCAAATATAGTAAGAATGGTAAAACTGCACAATTTATTGTACAGTTCCATATTTTTGTCCCATACATGTACAGAAATAATTTTATTAGAAAACAGATTATATAGACTATTGCTCAATTGCTTTTCCTTTAAATCAGTAGTCATTATATTATTTCATACTGGGAATTATTTCATATCAGAAATAATTATCTTAGTTTGGAATCTTGTCCTGCAGAAATAGCCTTTAAATAGGAAGAGGTTATTTTTCCTGTCATATATGATTNCCTTTAAATCAGTAGTCATTATATTATTTCATACTGGGAATTATTTCATATCAGAAATAATTATCTTAGTTTGGAATCTTGTCCTGCAGAAATAGCTTTTAAATAGGAAGAGGTTTTTTTTTTTCCTGTCATATATGATTGTTAGTGAAAAGTCAAATAAGAGGGTAAGTGAAAATGACTCAAGGTTAATAAAAGCACAGACATTTTGGAAATGTGTGGTACTTTTATGATATCTAGAGACTAAAAATTTGAGAAAGGACTAATACATGAAAAGTAGACATGATGAGTCCACATGCAGCTGGATGCATACATAGCTGTAGACTCCAGTCTGGATTTTAAAGGTGTCTTCTAGAAAACAATATTTTGCAATTGAGTGCTCAGGTGAAAGAAAGCAAAGCAATTATCTGGGAACTTTTTCTTTTCATGTGTCACAGAATGAAGAGAATATCTCTGGGATGACAAGCTTCCGTGAAGTTCTGGAGAAAATGCTGGTAATTGTGGTGCTCCCCGTCAGAAACAGCCTGAGGAGAGAAAATGAGCTCTTCTCCTCCCACCTGGTCTCCAACACCTGCGGGTTGCTGGCCAGCATTGTCAGTGAACTGACCGCGTCTGCCCTGGGATCTGAGGTGAGATTCTATTCTGATACTGGATAATGAGGACATGTTTCAAAGCTCCACATTGTTTCTTTTTTTTTTTCCCCCCATGTATTTTGGCTTCATAGAAACTAACTTTCATTAAGAAAATAGTTTCTAGCTGGCTTGTACCCCCCCGCCTTTTTTTTTTTAATTTTTATCCCCACCCCGACTTCCTTACACCTCCTCTCTGCTCTTACTCACTTCCTCCCTCTCAGCAGTTTACCCGGGATGCTGCACTAATACAGAGTATACCGTTTCCCCTTGCCTGCCTCATTGCACAGCCCACCACCATGTCCTAGTGAAAGCAGAAATAGTTTTCGTTGCTGGGTAATGGGAAGTAGAAGGAGGAGCACTAATGATGAATGTGTGGTGTGGAAAACGTGAAGAGCTGCAGACCTTAGCTCTGTTCACTTGGTTAACTGTACACAAACACATGCGTAAAATGGGAATAATAATAATTTTTATATAAACTTATATATTAGTGGTGCTGGTGGTAAAGTCGCTCAGTCGTGTCCGACTCTTTGCGACCCCGTGGACTGTAACCTACCAGGCTTCTCTGTCCATGGGATTCTCCAGGCAAGAATACTAGAGTGGGTTGCCATTTCCTTCTCCAGGGGATCTTCCCGACCCAGGGATCGAACCCGGGTCTCCCTCATTGGAGGCAGACACTTTAACCTCTGAGCCACCAGGGAAGCCCTATATATTATTATCTTTATGTTATTATACAGATTAAAGAAACCTGTATCACAAAGGTTTTTTTTTTACTAATTGTAGTAAANGGTCTCCCGCATTGGAGGCAGACACTTTAACCTCTGAGCCACCAGGGAAGCCCTATATATTATTATCTTTATGTTATTATACAGATTAAAGAAACCTGTATCACAAAGGTTTTTTTTTTTACTAATTGTAGTAAATTGCACAACAAAAAATTTATCATTCTAGTCATGTTTATGTGTGCAGTTTAGTGGTATTAAGCAGAGTCACATTGTTGTACAACCATTATCACGAAGTCTTTAAAGGATCAAATATTAATATGTTTGAGAAAACTACATTGCAACATCTTTAAAGTGCCTTTACATTTTTTTAAGTAATTATTTTTCACCATTTCACTGTCCTACTCACTGTTTTATAATTCATCTAAATGTCTTGACTGAATTTGGTGAACATTTCTATTTTTTCTCTGAAAAAGTAGATGGTAGACATTGGTTTTATGTCACAATGTGAAATATGTTGTATCATTCAAATGATGTTTAATAACCATTATGTACTCAGTGACCCCAAGTCTCTGGTTTCTTGCCAAGGAATGTCTTTTTGTTACTCTCAGATTTATTTAAGAGTCTATTTTCACTTGATCCATTCAGTCTAGACTCATTACTGATTCAGAGTGAGAGGTAAGTCTTTAGGATTTCTAAATGATTACACACATCTGAGCAGATTTCAGTATCTCATCCTGGTTGAGGTGGTGAAGCCCTTGTCAGAACGTTTTAATTTTCCTTTTCACTTGTTCATTCAGCCTGTAATAAACTACCCTCCTGTACTATTATAGACCTTGGATGAAAGTTTATAGTGCGTTGGTCCCCAGAATACATTGATTCCTCAGAAATTTACTATCTACTAATCAATCTCCTATGAACTTACTTTTTTAATAGGAAAGCCCAAATTTTCAAGTGCCTAATTCACAACCTTGGGAGTTTCTAAAGGTCCTGACTTAGATATCCATACTTTTCTTTCTCAGAGAAGTTTGTAATGCTTGCTGGAATCTTAAATTTTTTCCTCTTGTAGCTCTTCCAAACTTCTGCAGCCAACTTTCAGCAGAAATAGGCTCTATAATTAAAAAAGATAGTTTTGAACCAAAAATAAGTGCTTTGATCCTCCCTAATCAAAGTCTGTAATTAATGATGTAGTACTTGTGTGTATGTGTATTTCCCCATATTGACTACCAAGTTATTATGATATACATTAGTGATATTCAGACTTAAGGCATAGAACATTTTCTGCAATGGAGCCTTAGCTTGAAACTCACAGATAAGAAGAAGGATGGTCTGACTGAAAAGAGGAACCTCGGTCCACCTGTTTCTTGAATATTCATCTGTCCTAGAGTTCTGTGCAGCATAGTTTGAAACTATTGGTCTGAAAAATATTGGTATCTCTTTGCAAAGTGAGTGATAATTTGTTCACATGTTACAACTGTGATAACTTACAAGTTTATAGTTCTGACATTTTAAATTAAGTGAAATGTATAATTTGACTAAAAAGACACTGTCAGATAGTATTGATTTGTGAATTTAGAGTGATATAGTCTGATTTTATTCCTGGTTAATCTCTTAATGGAATATACCTTTAGAGAGGTTTAAACCCTCTTGTTAAAGGTAGGTTATTATTTCTGAACTCCTTAGAAACTTTTGGATAGTTTTGTTAAAGGCATAGTTTGGATACGACAAACTTTTGGATAGTTTGTTAAACACTTAGGTACAGACTACTGATATTTTTACTTTTGTCATTTACAGGTTGACGGCCTTAATTCTCTCCACTCTGTTAAAGCCAGTGCTAACCGATTCACAAAGACAAGTCAGGGGAGAAGTTGGAACACCGGGAATGGGTCCCCAGATGCCATCTGTTTTTCGGTAGACAAGCCTGGAATAGTTGTGGTCGGTTTTTCTGTCTATGGAGGAGGTGGAATTCATGAATATGAATTAGAGGTGTTGGTTGATGATGTAAGTACCACTCTTAGTATGCATTTGGGAGTGTGGGTTGTGTGTCAGGACATACATCTTTATAATAGTGCAGTGGTCCAAATCCAGATAGTGCAGTTTAACAGATTAGTCATAGATGGCAACGTTAGAGAAATTAAAAGGGAGCGATTCTTCTTGATTGTTTATGTACCATTTGGATCACTCCTGCTTCATGTTTTCTGCACTTCCAGGGAAGATTTTAAATGAAAATGAGAAATTATGTAACTAGGCCTCAGATATTATAAATCTTGAGTAATTTCTTTTTTTTTTTACTATTGTAATATTTCAGAAAACAAGAACAGTATTCAGACTGATATTATTACCCCTATCTGTGATTAAGCAGTTTTGTCAAGAGTGCTAATGGATGATTAATAGTAAAGAGTGTTGTTGGTTGAATTAGCTTTATCTTGCTGTATTCACTATAGATTTTTTTAAAGCACCTAAGTTTCATAAGGTTTTATTAAAATGAGACAAGTAGCAAAAAATCACTTGCTAATAAATAAGTCTATCTGTATTTTGCTTCTCTTAAGCAGTTAATTCAGTTAATTATTTCCTTAAACTCTATAATTAGATATAGCATTCTGATGAAGAAGGGTAACTCATTTTAAGACAGATGAGAAAAGCCTATGTATGATATAATTGGCAGATAGTTCAGGAAATAAATACAAATGAATAGAGGACCAAAAATGCTTTCTTTAGTTTATATGGGTGAATGCTAATGGATAATAATTTTATATGCAAGAAAATAGACTGCTTAAAAACAGTAACTGATTGTAAGTCAAAATTGTTCATTTAATGAAATTAAGAATATATGCGGGCTTTGTTTTGTTTTAATTAGAGTGAGCATGCAGGGGATTCAACTCATTCTCACAGATGGACATCTCTAGAATTAGTCAAAGGAACTTATACAACAGATGATTCACCCAGTGATATAGCTGAAATCAGACTTGACAAAGTTGTTCCTTTAAAGGTAATTTTAACAATCTTTTTAGTTTGTAAATGGAATGTATTATTATGAGTTTATGTAAAAACAATGGTAAAAAGTTTTTCTGGTCCTTTAAATGCAGTACTGACTGTGTTCCTAATGTGTTACTGTATTGTATTCTACTTATGCAAAAGGTTCTTAAAGTCTGAGATAGTGGAAAGTTGCCGTAGGTTTTGGAGTCATAAACCTAGCTTTCAGATACTTGCTTTTCCCCATATTAGCTCTGAGATATTGGACATGTCATCACTTGCCCACTCTGAAACTGATCTATAGGTTGGGAAGGATAATACTGCCATTGTAACATTGTTCGGATTAAATTAAGAAATGGAGGCGAGTACTTGTCTCAGTGTCTAGCACAATATAGAAATTCAATAAATATTAGTTCCTATTTTTTCTTCTCTTATTGTGCGAGAACTCATTTAAAGAACAAGTGGTCTTAACAAACAGTGTTAACTATTAAAGCTATTATTATTGTATATAACTTAATTGTCTAGCAGTAAATAACTATTAGGAAAACAAATTTTGCTTCATATTAAAGTAATAATAGAGTAATTCTGAATCCAACCATAATAATTTTCATTACACAGCTGAGTTTTGGATGAGGTAACTTAGTTACTTCATCAAAAAAANCCGTGCTGTCTCTTATACACGTCTAGATGTGTATAAGAGACAGATAACTATTAGGAAAACAAATTTTGCTTCATATTAAAGTAATAATAGAGTAATTCTGAATCCAACCATAATAATTTTCATTACACAGCTGAGTTTTGGATGAGGTAACTTAGTTACTTCATCAAAAAAATATATGATACTAAAAGAACAAAAAACATCATTATGAAGTTTATGTCTTGGATTGTTAGGCACCAGTATCTATATCATATTTTTTTATACAAGTGAATCTTGTTTTCTCTTACAGATATTTTTTCCCATGTTTGCCTGTCTCTTTGTGTCTCTGAATGTCTCTCTTAAAATTATAATGAACTCATTATTGTATTTTTCCTATATTTAAAACAAGCTTAAAAGTTAAACTTAGCAAAGGAAAATCTTAATTCATGTATTCAAAATCTTTTAATATGGCTAATATTCTTTACAGTGTGATTAAAAGCAGACACTAGAGTGACACTGTATTTAAATCCTACTTCCATCACTATTTACCAGTTGTTTGACTTTGGCAAATTATTTACCTTCTCTGTACCGCAGATTCCTCATTTGTAAAATAGGGGTAATAATGCTACTTTGGTTATGAGGCCATTTTAAGGATTAATTTAAGTAAATCACAGAAAGTATTCTGTTAAATAACAAACATCAGTAAGTGTTAATTATTACCCTGCTTGACTTACTAAAAACTCATTTAACCAAATTGTGTATAAATAGGACATTCTTTATACAGTTGGCCCTTGAACAATGTAGGAATTAGGGGTATTGACCCTTCTGACAGTGGAAAATCCAAGTATAACTTACAGTCAGTGCTTTTTATATCTACCTATGCTGGGTCTGCCAAAGCTATGGTTTTTCCAGTAGTCATGGACAGATGTGATAGTTGGGCCTTAAAGAAGGCTGAGTGCCAAAGAATTGATACTTTCAAACTGTGGTGCTGGAAAAGACTCTTGAGAGTTCCCTGGACTCTCAGTCCTAAAAGGAAATCCTAGTCAATACTAAAAGGAAATCAATCCTGAATATTATCATTGGAAGGACTGATGTTGAAGCTGAAGCTCCACTATTTTGGCCACCTGATGTGAAGAGCCAACTCGTTGGAAAAGACCGATACTGCGCAAGATTGAAGGCAGGAGGAGAAGGGCACAGCAGAGGATGAGATGGTTGGATGGCATCATCGATTTGATAGACATGAATCTGAGCAAACTCCAAGAGATAGGAAGGACAGAGGAGCCTGCTGCAGTCCACGGCATTGCAGAGAGTCAGACACAGCTTAGCAAGTGAACAAAACAAAAATGCTGGTTATGCATGTTTTGATTCAGCCAACCTTGGGTCGTGTGGTACTGTAGTATTTATTGTTGAAGAATATTCTGTGTAACAGACACATGCAGTTCACACCAATGATGCTCAAGGGCCAAGTGTATTTGCCCAGTTTACTACTAGAGTTCATTTTATATTAATATATCCTTGTACATTGTAAATAAGTATAAACGTGCTTTACATCTTTATCGTGAAGGAGAATGTTAAGTACGCTGTGCGCCTGAGGAACTATGGAAGCCGCACAGCCAATGGGGATGGAGGAATGACCACGGTTCAGTGCCCTGATGGCGTGACGTTCACGTTCAGCACATGCAGCTTGAGTAGCAATGGCACAAACCAAACCAGAGGGCAGATTCCCCAGATACTCTACCACAGGTAGGTGTGTATGGAGGTCAGGGAGCTCACTGCTCGACAGCAGCAGAACGCGTGCGTTTGACTTCCAAGGCACCAGAAGCTAAATGGGCGGCGGTAATTAAATCGCACAGTGTATCCTCCTTGCACATGCTGATTTGTACAAAAAGGTCTCATTTTAATGTATAAATTCAGTGTTTACTTTAAAATGTTCTTTGTTATTACTTCCTTTTGAAATGTTTATGTACAGGGTATATATGCTTATTGTTGTCCCTTTTATAGTTTTGTGGTCTGCATTTGTGGCCAGATTTTAATGGAATTTATTTATTTCAAATGCCAAAAGTTAATGAGGAAATCCACTCTGCCGACGTGCTGTTGTTACCTTGATCCAGCTGTCCTTTCTGCAGAGTGTTTTGGTGTCTGTGAATCTAGTCCTTGCAGCCCTAGAGTATATAATAATGTATTTCTAATAATATGTTTAACAAAAACCATTCCTTATATAAATAGTGAAAAACAGAATTACAGTAATTACAATAGTTTAAAAAAACTTTTAAATATACATTTCTCACTGAGTCTACATTTTTCTTTTAACCACTTAGCTGGAACCATAGGTAGTAGTGAGTAGCATTCACCACATTTGTCCTCCTTCTGACTTGACAGCAAATCACTGAAGTTGCCCATAGGTTTCAGAGGCTTACTGCTTCCTTTTTCCTTCACAAACAATCTGGGGACACTTCTGTCCTAACTGCTTTCTGTCCTGAGGATCTGCTTTCTTTCTCTGTGTAAAATAGAATAGAAATAGTAGGCACAAATAGCTCTATAGTGGCATGTTGCTGCTGACACACAAAAGCTTTCTAGTCCTTTCACCATAATGAAAACCCTTTTCTGTTGCATAGCCTTACAACAGTACATTTTTCTCTCTGTCAGAGTGTAGACTAGAAACCACATCATGCGCTAAATATAAAAAAGATGGAGACTCCCTTATAAGTGTCTGCTATCCAGAATTTATACATTATACAAAATGCAATGTTTATATTTTGATATTTTCCACAAAGATTTAAGTATCCTTAGCTTTCATTTTTAGTTAATTAAATTTTAAAAGATTAAAATCACCTAACTGAAAGCTGTGTTATCCTGATGTCTGCTGAGTCTGCGTCTCTAGCTCCTAGCTCCTCTGAGCTCCGGGTTGAATATCCAGGCCCCTCTGAACTTCATCAGGGTGATGGTAAGGGAGATGGTGATTAGAGGTCCTGTGTCCTGAGCACTCCCTTTCTGCCATATGGTGCTCTGAGTGCTCGCCCTGTGTCAGTTCAGCCAGTCCTTGCAGGAACTCCATGGGGTGTGCAATTTCCTATCCCTCCTTTACAGATGAGGGACCTGAGGCCCGGAGTGACTCAGTGACTTGCTGCACTCGCACTTTCAGTAAATAAGCTATGGTCCTAGGATTTGTAGCCAGGAGACTGGACTGCAGGTGACCTACCTTTAACCACCGTACCACACACACATCCTCCCTAAGGCTGGCTAACAGACATCTTGGTGAAACTTCTCCCCATCCACAGGTCCCCATCCAGTGTTCCTCCCCATCCACAGGTATAGCAGACACCTGGGAGGCATTCTTGATGTCTGTCTTACCCTCACACTTTGCATCAGTAAGTCTTGGCCTAAATCTGAGCTTTTCTCCCACTCCTATCATTAACATCGAGCTCAAGCCGTCTCCACCCCGACTTGAGTAACCACCTGGATAACTGGATTCGAGAGGAACTAGCCTCTAAACCAGTCTCTGTCTTTTCACTGAGCTCTCTTACACTCTGTCCTACACTATGCAGCCAGAGTGACCTCAGCGAAATATAAATCCTGTCCAGTTTTTAGGTGAGCCCTTGCTCACCTTCCCCTCATAGCTTCCCTTTCCCATTTAGGATGAAATGTAAAGTCTTTACTCATGTGACCTGACTCTTGTTTACCTTACCCACCTGTCACCCTTCACTCTTTCTCCTTTCATTCTAGTCATACTTGTCTTCATTCTGTTCCTTGATCTCACCCATCTTATTCCTCTCTGAACCTTCATCTTACTGTTCTTTTGGCCTGATTACTCTTCTCCCAGTTCCTCCAGGTCTTTTTTTTTTTTTAGAAAACACAATTCAGGCCTTTGCTTAAATAGTGGTTCTGTCATGATGTTGTTTACTTAAAAAATAAAATAAAATAACTTTAAGCTCTTATGTGGCTTTTTCTTTGAAGCCCTATTATGCCTTGAAAGTATATAGTTATACATTTACTGTGTTTTAACGTTAACTTTTTAAACTTGTGATCCAGATGTGATTCCTAGAGTTTGATCATGTTTTACCCACTATGTAAAATGATGTCGTGTTACTCACGTTACAGGAGTGAATTTGATGGAGATTTACAATCCCAACTTCTAAGTAAAGCCAATGAAGAAGATAAAAACTGTAGCAGAGCTCTCTCTGTGGTAAGCACTGTTGTTCGAGCTGCGAAAGACCTCTTGCACAGAGCTCTTGCTGTGGACGGTAAGTTTGTTTTTTTTTACTTCCTTAATAGTGATATTTTAGATTCTTTATTCTCCAACTTACGTGCAGAATTACTAAAGAACTACCTTGTAAAATCCCAGAGTGATCCCTTATGGGTCTGCACATATATGTATATTCATTTTGGATCAGCCATGTTCTCCATACACTAATGCAAAATTTGTTAGAATATTCCAAAGCAGTTATTTTACACTGTAGTTTTCTAAGTTACCCATTAAGAGGAAAACTCTTAATTGAGTCTTTGCTTCTTTTAGTAGTTAAAAATTTTTTTTTTTTTGTTTTCCACTTCAGACCTGGTTTTATTTCTGTAATAGCATCACCATGCATCCAAAGGTCTGGGCAACCCCAAACATCTTTCCAGATTCACTTATCTAAGTTGAGTTTTGCGAGTTCTTCCCCTGGGAACTCTCCAGTTTCTGTTCTCTCTATCTTTTCTCCTATAGTTCAGGCTGCTGTAGTTCAAGCACACATCTTCTTTTTCCTGGGTGGATAACATCCTAATAATCTCCCTGCCACCTTCTCCCCACTGCCACACTGCAGCAGAGCTAAATTTACAAAAACCTTACTGTTCACTATAACACTTGTTCCTAAATGTAGTTGCATGTCAAAATCACGTGAGAAACTTGATGAAAATAAAGAGTATTTGGTCTTTCCAAACCAGTAGCTTAAGCTGGACAAGGAAACTAGATTTTTTACCTCACTGCCCAGCCTGTTCTGATGCTACAGCAGATGTACAAAAAATATCTAGAAATAATTGACCCTTAATAGAGAGGTCTTCAACTTATCTTCCTAGCACCATTCTCATGGAAAAATAAAATGTCCATCAGCACAGTGCTTTCCTTGGGAAGCATAGAAGGCAATGTAGCTAATAACAGCAAATATTTTTGGAGTTTTTACTATGTGTGCAGGCATTCCTTAAGCATTTTACAGGTGTTAACTCACTGAATCATCACAACATCTGATGAGGGATGTATGTTATCCTCCATTACAGTTGAGTAACCTGCACACAAAGATTATGTTGTTTGCCTGGCTTCAGATGTATAGCTGTGTATGGCACCAAGAGTACTGGTTTAACATCATGACTGTAACCCTGAGGTCTAATTCTAGTTCTGCCATCTTACAGATGTATGATTTTGGATAAGGTACTTAAACACTATGTGCCTTGGTTTCCACTTCTAAACAAGGGGTGATAATAAAGAACCTTATTGTAAGGATTAATGAAGATAAAGTGTGTAGAGCCCTTAGAATAGTGCCAGGTCCTTGGTAAGCACTTGGTCGATGTCAACTATAATTTTACTCAGGAAACTAGAATATGGGTTTAGTACAGTTGTATATATGTTACAGTGAAATTGCTTTCTAACTGTAGTTTTAATGCCTTTTTTAGCTGATGACATTCCAGAACTGCTTAGCTCTTCCAGTCTGTTTTCCATGCTGCTTCCCCTTATTATAGCCTACATAGGACCAGTAGCTGCTGCTATTCCTAAGGTGTGTGATTCCATTCTCTAACTTTGAATCTTTTTTTGTAAATGTGATTTTACTTAGACTTTGTGTCTTTCCTTTAAAAATAATCTTTCAGGCATCTGGGTTACAGGTAACAAGCAGATAGACATGTAAATGGTAGAAGTTATTAGTGAAACAACTAACTCTCTGATCTTAGTATCGCTTACTAGTTTACTTTGTAATAGTATTGTTTTGTGATAGTACTACTTTGTAATAGTATTGTTTATTGGCTTTACATTTGAAGAACTTGGAAATAAATATATTTTAGAATATGATATGTAAGGAAAGCTTAAGTTAACTAAGACCTTTAAAATTTGTAATGTTGATGCCAAACTTCCATTTTGTATAAAAATAGCAATGTAAAAAGGTTGTTAAATTGTGAAATATTCAAGACATGGAAGAAATGATAAACTACTGATCCTTTGGCATAATAAATTTTGAGTAAAATCCAATTTACTGCAGATCACAGAAAGGCAGAAGGGTTTAAAAATATAAACTTGATTATATTCATGTAAGACCTAAGACTTTTAGGCTAAATATTTTTTTCCCATAGTACAGATTTCTCTGAGTGAAAACGTAACTAGAAGAAACTCTAAATGGAAATTCTTAATAATAAGGATAATCAACAATTACAGTAATTAGTAACTTTAGAGCAACTTTCACACTTTCTATCTCACTTAATCATTCTTTTTTATACTAGGTGGCTGTAGAAGTCTTTGGACTTGTCCAACAGTTACTTCCTTCAGTTGCCATTCTGAATCAGAAGTATGCACCCCCTGCCTTCAATCCTAATCAGTCAACAGATAGTACCACAGGAAATCAACCTGAGCAAGGCCTGTCTGCCTGTACGACCTCTAATCACTATGCTGTCATAGAGAGCGAACACCCCTATAAGCCTGCATGTGTCATGCACTACAAGGTGGGCACTGATTCCTGGAAACAGTGTAAACTTAAAACTTGATTTGATGTTCTATATTGATATCTTAAAGGATACTTAGCCTCTGTTCAGAAGTATAACTTCTATGCATAGAGAATCAGCAGGTGGTTAGCACTGTCAAGCACACAAAAGGGTTTAAGACAGAATTTTTATTGTTAAATAGTATACTTTTATGGGGTTTATGAAAGTTATTTTCATATCTTTTTATAAGTACAAGTTCAGTTCAGTCGCTCAGTTGTGTGCGACTCTGCGACCCGATGAATCGCAGCACACCAGGCCTCCCTGTCCATCACCAACTCCCGGAGTTCACTCAGATTCACGTCCATCAAGTCAGTGATGCCATCCAGCCATCTCATCCTCTGTCATCCCCTTCTCCTCCTGCCCCCAATCCCTCCCAGCATCAGAGTCTTTTCCAATGAGTCAACTCTTTGAGTGAGGTAGCCAAAGTACTGGAGTCTCAGCTTTAGCATCATTCCTTCCAAAGAAATCCCAGGGTTGATCTCCTTCAGAATGGACTGGTTGGATCTCCTTGCAGTCCAAGGGACTCTCAAGAGTCTTCTTCAACACTACAGTTCAAAAGCATCAATTGTTTGTAATGCTCAACTGCATATTGTCTATCATAATAGTGGATATAAGCATTGACATTTTTTAAAAAATCATATTTGGGGACATTCTGGGTGGTCCAGTCATTGAGTCTTCACCTTCCAGTGCAAGGTTGCAGGTTCAATACCTGGTCAGGGAACTCAGATCCTACATGCATCAGACTAAAAAAAAAAAGGCATTGAAAAACAGAAGGAATACTGTAACAAATTCAGTAAAAACTTTAAAAAATAAATGAAAATCAATTTTTTTGGACTGATATGGTTTGTACCACAGCCTGATCTCTGAAAATTTATATACCCAGTACAGGATTTATAATACTACACACAATGTTAAAATGTACATATAAAATATATATAATGTTTTTATAGAGTACTCAAAATCCTATTCCTTGCTTTCTAAATTGTATCATTTAAATTAAGAGGGAGAAAGAGAATTTGTCCACTTAATTTAATTATAAGTTTACATTTTGATACTTAGTCACTCAGTCATGTCCAATTCTTTGTGACCCCCAAGGACTATAACCTGCCAGGCTCCTCTGCCCATGGAATTTTCCAGGCAAAAACACTGGAGTGGGTTGCCATTTCCTACTCCATGGATCTTCCCAACCCAGGGATTGAACCCACATCTCTTGCATCTCCTGCATTGGCAGATATGTTCTTTACCATTTGTAAAATATTCAGCTCTTTGTTGTAGAATATGGTTAACATATGAAAAGATGCACCAGTATAGTTTAGCCCAATTGTGCATCATCCCAGTTACCAGTTATCAACTATTGGTCAAACTCTTTATTTATTCCCCACTCTCTTTGTCCCTTCTCATATTGTATTAAGGGCTTCTCAGGTGGTTCATTGGTTAAATATCTGCCTGACAATGAAAGAGATGTGGCTTTGATTCCTGGGTCAGGAAGATCCCCTCGAGGAGGAAATGGCAACCCACTCCAGTATTCTTGCCTAGGAAATCCCATGTACAGAGGGCTACAGTCCATTGGGTTGCAAAAGAGTCACACGTGATTTAGTGACTAAACAGCAACAATATAGTTTTAAAGCATATTCATGGATGTTTTTGTATCTCTAAAAATGTAAGGACCTATAAAAAATAATGTCTTTGTCACTCTTTAAAAAAACTAATAATCCCTTCATGTTGTTGTATATGTACATTTTAAAATATTTGAATTAGAATCCAAATGAGATTCATACATTATGATTGGTGTGTCTCTTAAGTCTCTTTTAATCTATTGTTCCCCCTCCATCACTCTGGTTTTTTTTTCCTTGGATTTTATTTAAGAAATTGGACTGTGTGTTTTTTGATAGATTCCTCCTGAGTCCTTTAGACACATCCCCTGTAGTCATTCATAGCATCCTCACTGTCTGGTGTAAGATGTTACAGGCTCTGGTATATGATGTTGTAAGAAGCTTACACATTTCTGCCTCAAATCTGAAACCTGCCACTTTTTCAAAGTGCTGTGGTTTGAACATTTGCCCTTTTTCCATCAGTGTTCATAGACTTTTTTAAAACCCCGACTGGGCTTCCCTGGTGGCTCAGCAATAAAGAATCTTCCAGCAGTGCAGGGGCCTCAGGAGATGCAGGTTCAGTCCCTGGATCAGGAAGATCCCCTGGAGAAGGAAATGGCAACCCACTCCAGTGTTCTTGCTGGGAGAATCCCAT
>SJYW01043147.1:207042-307757 GCA_006410735.1 Raphicerus campestris | reverse complement strand
TATTCCATCTGAAACTAGGCTGCAGGCATTAGGAAACCTGGTCCCTAAATACTCTTGTTTGCGTTTTCTAGGAATAAGGATATAGTTTCTTCCTAAGCCCAACACCATCACCACTCCTAAGACAATCATTTCCGAAACATACTCAAACCTCTCCAACTGACTGGAAATGGCTTTCATACTAGCCATTTTAGACCAGGTTCACAGAGACATTTAAATACAGAACAGTCTCCATCTCTCCCTCGAGAACACTATCATCTCTACTACACTTTGGGTCAGGCACAGGCTTTCTCATCTATCAGAAAGCACGGTAGAGAGGACCAGATTTGGGTTAAATTTAAAATTCAGTCCAAGTTTTTACACCATCTGAAGTACAGAGTGATCATAGAAGGTTATTCACCTCTTGGATCTTAAATGCCTCACTTCTAAAATGAGACAGATCAACCAGATGACCTGAAGGGTATAAGACACCCAATGTTTGGTTTAATTCAATTAGAGACAACACAAGTATCTCTCAGCTCTTACTAGTGTGTGAGTGAGTGAGTGAGTGAGTGAGTGAGTGTGTGTGTGTGTGTGTGTGTGATCAGTTGTGTCCGACTGTGCGGACTATAGTCCGCCAGCAGGCTCCTCTGTCCATCGAATTCTCTGGGCAAGAATACTGGAGTAGGTTACCATTCCCTTCTCCAGGGGATCTTTCCAACCCACGGATTGAACCTGGGGCTCCTGGACTGCAGGCAGATTCTCTACCATCTGAGCCACCAGGGTCTGCACTCAGAAACTGAACGACTGCAGATAAATGTCTTGCTATCTACAACCCAGGAGGCAGCCGCACAGATTTAAGTTCCCTCGCCTGCTGGCACAGGGACTAACAGATCTGCCTGTCAGGGGACCACTGGGTTGACCAGGCACCACTAGAACCAGAACCACTGTATGTACAAATCACGGAAAACACGGAGCTCAGTGATCCTGTCCTTGAATCTCAGGATGAAACAAAGGGGATAAGAGAGAAGAAACTAATTCAGCTGGAGGACTCCTGAGGGCCAAGGAGGTGGGATTTGAGTAGTGCCTCCAAGGGCAGGGGTCTTGGTGGGGAGAGGGGGCAGAGCTGGGGAAGGACAGCCCACTGTCCTCGACCACAAGCCCCTCCCCCCACCCCCGCACTGTAGTTTTCTCACAAAAGTGAAAGTGAAGTTGCTCAGTGTGTCCGACTCTTTGCGACCCGTGGACTGTAGCCCACCAGGCTCTTCCCCATGGGATTCTCCAGGCAAGAATACTGGAGTGGGTTGCCATTTCCTTCTCCAGGGGATCTTCCCCACCCAGGGATCAAACCCAGGTCTCCCGCACTGCAGGCAGACGCTTTAACCTCTGCACCACCAGGAATGCAAGCCAATTCATTTTACCTGAGGGTTAGACAAGATAACGTGTTGAAAAGACTTTAAGTATGCAGCTAATCGCGTTAGAGAGCCCGTGAGCGCACAGGGGAGGCGTCTGCGGGCGCCATGATGTGGAGGGGAGTGGGAGGGGCTTGGTGGGCCTGCCAAGCGCAGGATCGGTGGAAGAAGAGACTGGAAAAGTGTGTTTCACACCCTGTGCTCAACACACGCTGGGCGCTTTGGGGCTTGTTCGACAGACGATAGGCAACCCACTGACAGTTTTTAGGTGAGTGACATCATCTGATCTGCAGCGAATAGAAACACTGGTGAGAATGTGGAGGTGGGAGGCAAGCTGGGCCGCTCTGGGTCTCAAGGAAGGAAGAGGAAAAAGGGGACACGGGAAGCCTGCTGACAGAGGACAAGCCTGAAAAGGAGCATCTACCTGCAGGGCTAGCACTGGTGAAGCATGCTTGCACAATGGTTCTCACTGGTTTCTATGTTTCAAAACAACACGGACATCTCACTCAGTTTTACCCAACACAAAAAGGGGGCAGGCACAAGAACAAAATTGCCAAAATGACTTCAAATCATTCTTGTTTCTCTTCTACGCCTGGACTTAGTCTGTACCAGCCTTTAGCATGAAACAAAATAAGACTACGTGTTCACAAAGGAAGTATTGCCTTTACATTAATCAATTTCTATTTATCATATAAATATCCTAGGTCCGATCCTAACAGTGACTGAATTGAAACACCAACAGCCTTTTATCTTCCTAAAGCAGCGCAGAGCTGGGTGCTCGCGACGGTGGGAGGAGGAAGACTGAGCGGGAGTGATGGCGAGGGCAGGGAGACACTCACGCAGCAGCACACACGCCCACGACGGAGGGGTGCAGGGCGACCTGAGCTTAACCCGTGTACCTGATTTTCTTTTGCGGATGATTCCAGAAACGCTGCGTTCCAAGACTCTGCTAACGCTTTCCCTTCTTCATAACTGATCACCCTAACAGAAACAGAGAATGCTAATTGAAGTACTTTGCTCTTTACCACGTAAGGTGTGTGTAACTGACTGACGAGGCAGTCAGCTCAGGCTCACACAGAGCGCATGCAGAGTCTCTCGGCCACCCTGAGCCGGGGCAGAGCGGACACTGCCTGACGGGGCCGCCCGCTCCTGCAAATCCCCTATGGTTCGGAGAACGGGACTCCAGCCTCCGCAACAATTGACTCCTTTCTCAGCAGCTCGGCTGTAAGCCCCCCAAGACGGGCCATTCTGAAAGGGCCCACAGTGTCCCCCTGCTGCCCGCGGGCTGTGTCTTCCCATCCAGGTCTTCCTCCGGTGCTGAGCTCCCCAGGAACAGGGTCCTCAGCCTGGTGCTCAGAGAACTGTCTGGACTAAACCAGCACTACCACTGTCTTTTTAGTCTGCTTTGGGCAAAACGGCAAAAGCATCTGAAGATGATTTCCTACAGTGTGTGCCCTCTTTTTAAGGGGAAACATTTTCCATGATGGGTGAGATTTTTTACTGCAGTTTTGTTTCTGTTATGCAGTCATAGCCACACTTCTGAAAACAGAAATGCTACAGCTAAAAATATTCTGGCTTTAAGAACAATTAAAAACAGAACCTCAGTGACTACATCACTTTATACAGCAGTATTTAGAAGCTACATACCTTTCCATATGTAGGTCTTTCTTATTCCCAACCAACATAATAGGTATTCTGTTAACACAAGGGGAAAAAAAGGCCAAAGTACACTAGTCAGTGCCCGATCTGATTGTTCAGATGATACTAGTATATCTAAAATAAGAGAGAAACGATTGCTACTTACTGTACTTTCCCCACCATATCCAATAATTTGCCATGGATAACTTTGATCACTTCAAAACTATAAAACAAAAAGCATGAAATCAGACACCCATTTAGTGGTGACATTCTAAAATGGTTGTTATTGATATTTATATTGGTAACAATAGAAAATGTCATAGACTCACCATTTTAATATAAAGTAAAATGAACACAAGGAATTCCTTTATTTTTTCCTAGCACTCTTTTTCACATGTGTATGTATTCAATACTCAGGAGCCCTTAATGAGAATATTCAAGGTGGAATAGGCGAGATACTTAAATTGGAACGTTTACAACTGGGCTGATTTAATCTGTGAATAAAACATTTGTAGAACGTTCCTTAGCAATCAGCCTATGCTCCACACTAATAAGGTATAAACACAGAAAAATAAATCAATTAAGTATTTCCCATTTTAATTAGCAGGAAAGCTCAGATCATGTTCATTCACTATTCTGGGCAGTCTGAGGTAAGACACAGTTTTTTATTCCACTAGTGCAAGAGAATATCTAATGGGATAATTTTTTCCCTTAACAACCTGTTTGCTCCAGCAGACAACCACTAAAAACCATTAACGTCTGATTGTTACTACTGCCAATTCCAGCATAATCCCTCAGAAGGATTACTGTCACCTAAGCATGGCAAATAAACTCAAGCAAGAAGTAGGCCTTACCTTTTGATTGATGTAACAGAATACACAAGAATATAACCATTAATGTCTATGGAGTATGTCTGAGGAAAGATGGAATATTCATCCTGTGGAAGAAAAAATAACTACATTTGAGTAAAGTCTTCACACGGGGCTTCCCTGGTGGCTCAGTGGTGAAGAATCTGCCTGCAGCACAGGAGACCTGGGTTGGAACGCTTGGTCAGAAAAATCCCCTGGAGCAGGAAATGGCTACCCACTCCAGCATTCTTGCCTGGAAGGGGCCTGGCAGGCTCCTGTGCATGGAGTCACAAGAGAGCCAGACACGACTAAGCAGCTAAACAACACAGTCTTAATCGAGAAATCCATCAAAGGAATCAAAGCAAACAGAAAGCACATCATTATTGGAGAGACACAGCTTTTACACACCCAAGATTTAAGGCTGGTTTGGGCGCAGTAATATGCTTTAAGCCAATACTGATAAACGGCTCAGGCTAGTCTAAGACTTTCTAGGGATGGCTAACGTCTTGCAGTCTGTTAGAGAGATAGAAGGAAAGAAAAGACTGGTTCCGTGACCCTGTGTCAAGGAAAAGCACCACCACATTCTTATGGACATAAAGCCCAGAGTCTCAGGCCTTGCAGGAAACTCCCGCGTGCTCTAGTTTACCCCATCAACGTGTATTTTCAGCTATCGCCCTCACATGAACCACAATGTCCTGAGCCCAGTCCAGGGGTCATTAGTGGGTTGCTACCAGCACTTGAAAAAAAGAGGATGACTGAAGAAACAAAACGCCAGACTCAAGTCAGCATACTCAGCCTTTTTAGGATCGAACGAGCTATTTATTGAGCAACTTTAGGAATTAAAGGCACACCGTGTGCCACTACCTATTAGGACCAGTTTTAGAAGCTTTATGAAGAAGCCTGGTGCTTTGCGTACAGAATTATTTAAAGCACACAAAAGTGTCTAACAGCAATGCAGGATTCAAGAGTGCCACTGTCTGGTACAAACATTTCCTGCTTCAGCTGAAATTCAGCTGTTACTATACCGTCCCATCCCAAGCTCTACTGTAGGAAAATCACACCAAGCCATCCTCACATCAAGTAACTGTCTCTGTTAACTGTGCAATTCCAGTGTGGTTATGATGATGACCCTGAATCACTGCCCCATGCTAATGTGTCTTAAAAAAAAAAGAGAACTACCAATGCTCTGATATTAATCAGATAATAGCATTTCAACATCACAAAGCTTACTACACATGCAAAGTAAAACCATTAATTATTAGTACAAGTATGACCAAGTTTATCACTTTAGTGTTGATGCTGAAAATCAAATTATTAATGGAATGACAGATCTTTCTACCCAGATTAAAACAAAATTTCAAATACTTTTAGTCGAGAGTTCAGTGGCAGCATACTCAAAGTTAAAAATTTCATCATATTCAAGAGACACAGTGTGAAAAAACTAGTAAGAAAGTAAAATGGAGGAAAAAGACCCTCAGCTTTAACAGTGACCAAAGAAGACAAAATCCCTAGGAATAAAACCTAAGAAAATACAAGTGTAATACATGGTCCAGCTGAACAAAATCTTAAAATAGTCCTAAAAGATAAAAAGACTTAATCAGCCAAAGAGTGTGCCACAGACTTCATCACGAATATACAGACTCGTAAGGATATCTATTAGTTAATCCTAGATTATACACAAATGTAACATACTCCTGATGAAAAGTGTGCTTCCTGAGAAAAAATAGCAACTGAACAGCAGTGGGTGAAAACCATAAAGCTAGAGATTAAAACAGAGCAGGACTACCTCGTGAATGGAGTGGACTGGGAAGTCTACAAAGACCCGAACAGATCCAGGAAGAAGGCATATAACACCGGCATTTCAAGCCAGTCCGGACCACAGGTGACCCTCAGCTAAGTGCACAGTGAGCAAATGCAGAGCCACCNGAAGCCTGGTGCTTTGCGTACAGAATTATTTAAAGCACACAAAAGTGTCTAACAGCAATGCAGGATTCAAGAGTGCCACTGTCTGGTACAAACATTTCCTGCTTCAGCTGAAATTCAGCTGTTACTATACCGTCCCATCCCAAGCTCTACTGTAGGAAAATCACACCAAGCCATCCTCACATCAAGTAACTGTCTCTGTTAACTGTGCAATTCCAGTGTGGTTATGATGATGACCCTGAATCACTGCCCCATGCTAATGTGTCTTAAAAAAAAAAGAGAACTACCAATGCTCTGATATTAATCAGATAATAGCATTTCAACATCACAAAGCTTACTACACATGCAAAGTAAAACCATTAATTATTAGTACAAGTATGACCAAGTTTATCACTTTAGTGTTGATGCTGAAAATCAAATTATTAATGGAATGACAGATCTTTCTACCCAGATTAAAACAAAATTTCAAATACTTTTAGTCGAGAGTTCAGTGGCAGCATACTCAAAGTTAAAAATTTCATCATATTCAAGAGACACAGTGTGAAAAAACTAGTAAGAAAGTAAAATGGAGGAAAAAGACCCTCAGCTTTAACAGTGACCAAAGAAGACAAAATCCCTAGGAATAAAACCTAAGAAAATACAAGTGTAATACATGGTCCAGCTGAACAAAATCTTAAAATAGTCCTAAAAGATAAAAAGACTTAATCAGCCAAAGAGTGTGCCACAGACTTCATCACGAATATACAGACTCGTAAGGATATCTATTAGTTAATCCTAGATTATACACAAATGTAACATACTCCTGATGAAAAGTGTGCTTCCTGAGAAAAAATAGCAACTGAACAGCAGTGGGTGAAAACCATAAAGCTAGAGATTAAAACAGAGCAGGACTACCTCGTGAATGGAGTGGACTGGGAAGTCTACAAAGACCCGAACAGATCCAGGAAGAAGGCATATAACACCGGCATTTCAAGCCAGTCCGGACCACAGGTGACCCTCAGCTAAGTGCACAGTGAGCAAATGCAGAGCCACCCGGGGGTGAGCAACTGACCTGGACCCCTTAACTCACACCTTACGAAAATGTGAGTGAAAGCGAAGCCGCTCAGTCGTGTCCGACTCTTTGCAACCCCAGGGACTTCATGGGATTCTCCAGGCAAGAGTACTNATTTGAGTAAAGTCTTCACATGGGGCTTCCCTGGTGGCTCAGTGGTGAAGAATCTGCCTGCAGCACAGGAGACCTGGGTTGGAACGCTTGGTCAGAAAAATCCCCTGGAGCAGGAAATGGCTACCCACTCCAGCATTCTTGCCTGGAAGGGGCCTGGCAGGCTCCTGTGCATGGAGTCACAAGAGAGCCAGACACGACTAAGCAGCTAAACAACACAGTCTTAATCGAGAAATCCATCAAAGGAATCAAAGCAAACAGAAAGCACATCATTATTGGAGAGACACAGCTTTTACACACCCAAGATTTAAGGCTGGTTTGGGCGCAGTAATATGCTTTAAGCCAATACTGATAAACGGCTCAGGCTAGTCTAAGACTTTCTAGGGATGGCTAACGTCTTGCAGTCTGTTAGAGAGATAGAAGGAAAGAAAAGACTGGTTCCGTGACCCTGTGTCAAGGAAAAGCACCACCACATTCTTATGGACATAAAGCCCAGAGTCTCAGGCCTTGCAGGAAACTCCCGCGTGCTCTAGTTTACCCCATCAACGTGTATTTTCAGCTATCGCCCTCACATGAACCACAATGTCCTGAGCCCAGTCCAGGGGTCATTAGTGGGTTGCTACCAGCACTTGAAAAAAAGAGGATGACTGAAGAAACAAAACGCCAGACTCAAGTCAGCATACTCAGCCTTTTTAGGATCGAACGAGCTATTTATTGAGCAACTTTAGGAATTAAAGGCACACCGTGTGCCACTACCTATTAGGACCAGTTTTAGAAGCTTTATGAAGAAGCCTGGTGCTTTGCGTACAGAATTATTTAAAGCACACAAAAGTGTCTAACAGCAATGCAGGATTCAAGAGTGCCACTGTCTGGTACAAACATTTCCTGCTTCAGCTGAAATTCAGCTGTTACTATACCGTCCCATCCCAAGCTCTACTGTAGGAAAATCACACCAAGCCATCCTCACATCAAGTAACTGTCTCTGTTAACTGTGCAATTCCAGTGTGGTTATGATGATGACCCTGAATCACTGCCCCATGCTAATGTGTCTTAAAAAAAAAAGAGAACTACCAATGCTCTGATATTAATCAGATAATAGCATTTCAACATCACAAAGCTTACTACACATGCAAAGTAAAACCATTAATTATTAGTACAAGTATGACCAAGTTTATCACTTTAGTGTTGATGCTGAAAATCAAATTATTAATGGAATGACAGATCTTTCTACCCAGATTAAAACAAAATTTCAAATACTTTTAGTCGAGAGTTCAGTGGCAGCAGACTCAAAGTTAAAAATTTCATCATATTCAAGAGACACAGTGTGAAAAAACTAGTAAGAAAGTAAAATGGAGGAAAAAGACCCTCAGCTTTAACAGTGACCAAAGAAGACAAAATCCCTAGGAATAAAACCTAAGAAAATACAAGTGTAATACATGGTCCAGCTGAACAAAATCTTAAAATAGTCCTAAAAGATAAAAAGACTTAATCAGCCAAAGAGTGTGCCACAGACTTCATCACGAATATACAGACTCGTAAGGATATCTATTAGTTAATCCTAGATTATACACAAATGTAACATACTCCTGATGAAAAGTGTGCTTCCTGAGAAAAAATAGCAACTGAACAGCAGTGGGTGAAAACCATAAAGCTAGAGATTAAAACAGAGCAGGACTACCTCGTGAATGGAGCGGACTGGGAAGTCTACAAAGACCCGAACAGATCCAGGAAGAAGGCATATAACACCGGCATTTCAAGCCAGTCCGGACCACAGGTGACCCTCAGCTAAGTGCACAGTGAGCAAATGCAGAGCCACCTGGGGGTGAGCAACTGACCTGGACCCCTTAACTCACACCTTACGAAAATGTGAGTGAAAGCGAAGCCGCTCAGTCGTGTCCGACTCTTTGCAACCCCAGGGACTTCATGGGATTCTCCAGGCAAGAGTACTAGAGTGGGTTGCCATTTCCTTCTCCAGGGGATCTTCCCGACCCAGGGATCGAACCTGGGTCTCCTGCACTCCAGGCAGATGCTTTAACCTCTGAGCCACCAGGGAAGCTTTTCCAGAGGAATGAAAGACCTGCAGATGGAAACTGACAGTGTGTGCACGGTGGACGGGAGGGTTACAAACAAACAGACAAACAGCAGTCTTGGCTAAAAAGGGATTGATTAATCAACTCAACTAGATGAAAATGAAGAAGTTCTTCATGACTAAAAGTCTTTCAGACAAAAGGAAGATTGAAAACAAAACCTCAAAGCTCAGCTCATACACTGAATGCTCATCTCCTTCACATATTAAAAATCAGCAAGCAAAGACCATCCTGCCAGCAGATAAGGGTGAGGTATGTCAACAGACAAGATAATTCACAGAATGGAAATAAGAATGTCCTCAAACACAGGAAAGTAAGATCAAATTCCTTAATAAGAAAGATAATTAAAATAATACTGGGATACTATTTTCACCCAGCAGACTGGCAAATATAAAAAAAAGTGGCCACACATCTTGTTGGTGAGGCTCCAGGGCAACAGGCAGTCCTGTTGACCACTGCCAAGCAGGTGACCCTGTGGGTCCAGTAGCCCCCCACCGAGGAAATCTTCTCATGTATGCGCCAGATATAACCATCTTTCTCAAACACCACAAGGTATTGACTGCGGCACTGCTGGTGGTGGCCGGACCGGAAACCACCTAATTGCTGATCAATAGTTAAATCATGATGCATCCTGGGCGTCTGTGGCAGCTCGGTGGCAAAAAACCTGCCAATGCAGGAGATGTGGATTCAGTCTCTGGGTCGGGAAGATCCCCTGGAGAAGGAAATGACAACCCACTCCAGCTTCTTCGCCTGGGAAATCCCACGGACAGAGAAGCCTGGCGGGCTACAGTCCATGGGGTCGCAGAGAGTTGCACATAACTTTCTGACTAAACAAATGATATATCCAAACACTGGGCTACTACGAAGTCCCGGCGGGGCGGGGCAGGGAAGGCCGCCTGCACCGATGCAAAATATCTCCAAGATGGAGATACAGAAACACATGACTTTTTGTGTAGAAAATAAAAGAAAAGACTTGAAATATGTTTGCATGTTCATGTATAAAGGAGCTTGGAAACATTTACTAAAAACTTACAATGGGTTACTGCTGGCAGAGGGAAGCTAAGAGAGCTACAGTAGAAAGATCTGAGTATTTACCTTTTTGCGTTATCTTATTTCTATTAATATGTACATGTATTATTTTTCTATATGACCTTAAAAGACAACAAAAAAGGTAGGGGGAATTTGACATTAAAATCGACTGTCTCTGACTCACTTGTCATGAGTTTACTTAAATTAGACCAAAACAAAATATTTCATGCAAACTAAAAATAACCAACTTGTATTTACTATGTTCATCACCATCCCTAGCTGGGCAATTAAATCAGCTGCATAAAATAAACTACTAAATAAACAGTACTTGCTATCAAATATTTAGTTCAGTTCAGTTGCTCAGTCATGTCCGACTCTTTGTGACCCCATGAATCGCAGCATGCCAGGCCTCCCTGTTCATCACCAACTCCTGGAGTTTACTCAAACTCATGTCCATTGAGTCGCTGATGCCATCCAGCCATCTTATCCTCTGTCCATCCCCTTCTCCTCCTGCCCCTAATCCCTCCCAGCATCAGGGTCTTTTCAAATGAGTCAACTCTTCCCATGAGGTGGCCAAAGTATTGGAGTTTTAGCCTCAGCACCAGTCCTTCCAATGAACACGCAGGACTGCTCTCCTTTAGGATGGACTGGTTGGATCTCCTTGCAGTCCAAGGGACTCTCAAGAGTCTTCTCCAACACCTCAGTTCAAAAGCATCAATTCTTTGGCACTCAGCTTTCTTCACAGTCCAACTCTCGCATCCATACATGAGCACTGGGAAAACCATCGCCTTGACTAGACGGACCTTTGTTGGCAAAGTAATGTCTCTGCTTTTCAATATGCTATCTAGGTTGGTCATAACTTTCCTTCCAAGGAGTAAGCATCTTTTAATTTCATGGCTGCAATCACCATCTGCAGTGATTTTGGAGCCCCCCAAAATAAAGTCTGACACTGTTTCCACTGTTTTCCCATCTATTTCCCATGAAGTGATGGGACCAGATGCCATGATCTTCGTTTTCTGAATACTGCTATACAGTAATTGATTACATGTAATTTTACTCCTCAAATGTGTGAATGAACAAATTTATTACAGGCTGCTTTTTAATTGAAGGAAACTGCCCTTTAATCATTCTCCCTTGCTACCACAGTCTTAACCCAGACCCAGCCCATAGGAATCCAATTTAAAAACAGCTCTTGGAGCAGTAAATATAAGTGCCATGTCATCCAATTTCTACAGAATAAGGGTAGGACCGTGGCACAAGAAATACTGCCCCGGCTGAACCATCCTGAACGTTATATAAACACAGCACAGCCTTTAATGGTCTCCTAAGTGTGAATACAGCCTTTAGGAACTATTAGCTGCAATGAGAACAAATTATTCAAAGCACCTAATCTGGGTATATTCTGTGCAGAAATTCTCTAAATATTCTGAGCCGGTGGTAACAAAACCCAAAGGAGTGAGACAGCAGGGCTCAAGACTTAGCCCACTCTCCTACCACACTCACACTGGACACAGCCCCTGAGAGCTCTGGTCCTTTTGGGGTCATTCTTTGTATCACTCCATCATTAAAACAGTTAATGGCAAAGTGTACGTTTATGCTTTAGAGCAAAACAAAACCTCACAGAACACACTCAGAGTAAGGTCCTACCCCAGGGGCGCTTCTACACTGGTTTCCAGTCATCTGTGAGGTCAGTTGTCTGTGAGGCCGGTCGCTGGAGAAGAGTGCTGCTGTTTCTCTTGTTCCAGCAGGCTCCCACTCTGCAATGGGCAGGGACCCCATTGACTGAAGGCCTAGAATGGCTCCGCTCTAAGAAAACCCCATGAGGTCACGGATGCTGAGTGAATGAGTTGGGTGCTACAGCTCTGGGACACACCCATCTGCTGTATCTGAAGCTTCCAGAAAGGAAACTCCAGGATTCCCTGCACTGCCAAAATGACTCAATACAGCTATTCTCTTGCTTCACTGTGGGGTGGGGTTGGGGGGGCGGGTTTACACTTTCCTTCTTCGGTCACTTCAAAACATAAAGCAGAGGGAATTCATTCCAAACCCAGAAGGCAGGCTGCATCCTTCCAGGTCTATCCATTTTCGCAGGTTCCAGAAAAAAAGCCTCCATTTAACATGGCAGACCAGTCTACCTGACTCTCACCTGCCTGCCAGTCCGATCCTCTGTTGATTCTAAGACACAAGGTGGCATCCCAGTGTCTTTACAGGTCCCAGCCTTAAGGCAACGGTCATAAATTCAGCTGAACAAAGCGGTTTTTAATCAAAGTGGGACTAGGTGACATGAAATGGGGAAGATGAGCTGTCAAAGGGTTCTCTCTGTTCCTCTGAAGTTCTCTTCATTTCTTTAATCCTTTGCGTGCATGCTAAGTTGCTTCAGTTATGCCCAACTCTTCGTGACCCCACGGACTGTAGCCCGCCCGAATCCTCTGCCTGTGGGATTCTCCAAGCAAGAACACTGGAGCGGGCTGCCATACCCTTCTCCAGGGGATCCTCCTGACTCAGGGACCCAACTCCCATCTCTAAGGTCTCCTGCACCGGCAGGTGGATTCTTCACCACTGGTGCCGGTGACTCACTCTCCACCTTCACTGTCATATTAACCTGTGAATATCTTTTGGGGGGAGGAGTTACTTACCTTTGGCAATTACTGTCTAGCAAGGAAAACTGACACTCTTTAATCTTGTAATCACATGATAAATCCATACAACGAGCCTGTTTCTGCCCTACACCTTTCCCATGCCTTTTCCCCTGGAAAAGATCTACTTTTGTTCTTAATGTAGGAGACGTATTTCAAAGGGAGGAAAAGCACTGATGTGATCTTCTGATATGGAATCAATGTTCAGAAAATAGAAAACGATCCTGTAATAAATATAAACCTTTACAATGTCATCATGAATATATTCAAAACAGATTCTGAAGTAGAAAAACAAACTAATTATTTGAAAAAAACTTCCATAAGTCTCTTTGAAAAGATAAAGCAGACAGCCTACTGATGTCCAAACACACAAAATCACAGGGGCTCTCTTGGCATCGTCCTTGTGGTTACGAATCAGTAGCAGGCCAGGATGCCGGACATGCTGTACAGGATTCTGACACTTACCTGCCCAGCTGTGTCTACAAGTTGAAGATGATATTCCTGTCCATTTACTGTGATCAATTTTGTGAAAGCTACAGTGAAAAAGGAATTAAAATATTTGTTAGCTAGAAAAAAACAAACTTACGATCACTGAAAGCTTGAACAATGACAACCAGTTAAGCAGAGTCCTTAATAATCTCATAAAATGATCCCAGAAAACACAAAAGAATGTCTGAGTTTAATAGACTCTTCCCTTCTTCCATTACTGAACTAAGCAGTGATGACTTACTAAAACCAACGTCAGGCAAACCGTGAACTATTTTCAAAGAAACTGAGAGCAGACAATGCTTCGTACTGTATACAAAGCAGTCTGAGTGCTCTGTGGACAGCCCTCTCGTGAAAAGTGCAACATATAAAGCCTGAGGTCTAGAATGGACCCAAAGCACACAACTTTTCATTAATTTATAGCAAGTCTGGTGTCAGAACACAAAGAGCTAATATTAACTGAAGTGCAAAGAACTTCCAGTGCATAAAAAATTAAACAATTTTATCGAGAAACAGAACGGCACAGAATAGACGTTCTTTGTGAAGTCACCACTCCGACTTGGCTTAAGGCTGGAAGCAATTTGTCACAACTGCTTTTCCCTATCAGGGGAGTGGGTGGGAATCAGACTCAAATCACTTAGGGAAAGTTCATAATTCTAGGGAGAAAGACAGCAGACAAATAGAGATGAAAGAGGAAATAGGATATGAACCCTTGGTAAATAACCATTGGAGCCCCTGCTAAATAAATGGAACGGACTGCTCCTGCACACCCCAGGCCCAGCATCTTGACTCAGCCTGGGTCCTGTCTCCTGGCTGCCCCCCTGCCCCCGACCGGAGCAGCCAGCAGAATCCACCCCTTGCACCGCTGAGAGAGGACCCTCTCCTGCCACTTTGTTCCACAAAGAGAAAGCAAAAAGCGCCTGATGAGAATCCTGAGAGAAAGCCGTGACAAGGAGAGACCTTACGCCAGTGATGAATTCGCCTGGGAGAGAAAGGCTGGCCCCCAAGACAAGCGATAATCAAAGAGACTCGTCCTAGCACCAAGTTTTTCTGACGCGACCAGGGTGGGGCTAGAATCAGGGAAGCGAGAATTGCAGAGCAGACCACCCAAGTCAACCTGCCACACTTTATCGTTCCTGTGCTCTTTCTGAAAACCATCACTTCAGTGAAATCGTCACACTGGATGAAAACTGAAGCAGAATATATCAAGATAGGGAGTACCCAAGATAAACCGCTTTCATCACTGCTAAGAGAAAAACGCTACTCAACTCTTCCCCCACGCTGTAACCCTGAATTTGGGGCGCACAGCGGGCTGACTGTGCTCCTGATCCCTGTCAGCCGGGGGCAGTCGTGCGCGCAGTGTGAAGAGCTGCCCCCCTCCCCATCACACTCAGTCAGCTAAGCCCAGAAGCGCACCTGAGACTCGATGGAAGCTCTGTCAGGGACGCTGGTGAGCAGCAAACCTGGAAAAGATCACCGAGACAGAACATTCATCGTTCAGGAACTCTTTCCTGGGGACCGGTGATCATTGCCAGCACTGTTCCATGTGTTCAAGATTCTGCAGTCCCTGACCTCAGTGAGCTGACACCCCAGGCAAGGGAGGATAAGCAGATGAAGAGACAGACACACACAGTCAATTAGCTTCCCTATGAGAAGCATCCAGGCAGAGCTGAAACTGCAAGCGAAAAAGTAAGAAAGTCAAGGGAAAGTGAGAAAGACTGAGACTGAGACTGAGACTGCGAGAACAGTGCGGGGGCGGGGGTGGACAGAGGGGCAAGTTAACGATAACGCTAGGACATGGTGAGCAACCTGGTGCGATCTGTATTTAAAGAAGAGATCACTCTGGCTATGCCATGAGTAACGAGATGGACGAAAATGGATGAGGGACACAGGGAGATGCCATCTAGACTATCATGATCTAAGAAGGATGGGGGCCTGGACTGGAGGGCTGAGAAATGGCAGATTCTGGATGCAGCGCACAGGAAGAGAAAGAGGGTTTTCTCACGGACTGGAAGCAGGTATCAGAGACTGCAGATCAAGATGACTCCTGAGCTTCTGGGCTGAGCGACTCGAGGCCTGAGTCACCAGCTATCAGCAGAGGCAAGGCCTGGAGGAGCAGCAGTGGGGGCAGGGCGGTGTGGCTGGGTTTAGTTATGTTCAGCGCGAAAAGCCCAGGAAATATCCAAGGGGCAACAGGGGCAGCTAAAGAAAACAGCTGAGCTGAGGGGAGAGACAGGGTCACCAGAGAGCAAAGGTCTGAGCATTGGGGGCACTGCGAGGCCGGGTCAGAAAGACATGAGATTCAACCAATTAACAGGGGACGTATTGGCCAGTGAAGGGAGAGACAGAAAAGAAACAAGATATTAATAAGCGTTTTAGCATTTCCTTGCCTAGGAAGAGGATGTAAACCCTCCTACACACAGCAGTGAAATGAAACTGAAGACCTTCCATCTGCCGCGGGAACACTGCCTCTTGTTACTACAGAAAAAAGGGAAGTGCAACGAGAGGCACGCCTCTCGCTGTGGGCTCCACAGCCCNCCTGACTCTCACCTGCCTGCCAGTCCGATCCTCTGTTGATTCTAAGACACAAGGTGGCATCCCAGTGTCTTTACAGGTCCCAGCCTTAAGGCAACGGTCATAAATTCAGCTGAACAAAGCGGTTTTTAATCAAAGTGGGACTAGGTGACATGAAATGGGGAAGATGAGCTGTCAAAGGGTTCTCTCTGTTCCTCTGAAGTTCTCTTCATTTCTTTAATCCTTTGCGTGCATGCTAAGTCGCTTCAGTTATGCCCAACTCTTCGTGACCCCACGGACTGTAGCCCGCCCGAATCCTCTGCCTGTGGGATTCTCCAAGCAAGAACACTGGAGCGGGCTGCCATACCCTTCTCCAGGGGATCCTCCTGACTCAGGGACCCAACTCCCATCTCTAAGGTCTCCTGCACCGGCAGGTGGATTCTTCACCACTGGTGCCGGTGACCCACTCTCCACCTTCACTGTCATATTAACCTGTGAATATCTTTTGGGGGGAGGAGTTACTTACCTTTGGCAATTACTGTCTAGCAAGGAAAACTGACACTCTTTAATCTTGTAATCACATGATAAATCCATACAACGAGCCTGTTTCTGCCCTACACCTTTCCCATGCCTTTTCCCCTGGAAAAGATCTACTTTTGTTCTTAATGTAGAAGGAGACGTATTTCAAAGGGAGGAAAAGCACTGATGTGATCTTCTGATATGGAATCAATGTTCAGAAAATAGAAAACGATCCTGTAATAAATATAAACCTTTACAATGTCATCATGAATATATTCAAAACAGATTCTGAAGTAGAAAAACAAACTAATTATTTGAAAAAAACTTCCATAAGTCTCTTTGAAAAGATAAAGCAGACAGCCTACTGATGTCCAAACACACAAAATCACAGGGGCTCTCTTGGCATCGTCCTTGTGGTTACGAATCAGTAGCAGGCCAGGATGCCGGACATGCTGTACAGGATTCTGACACTTACCTGCCCAGCTGTGTCTACAAGTTGAAGATGATATTCCTGTCCATTTACTGTGATCAATTTTGTGAAAGCTACAGTGAAAAAGGAATTAAAATATTTGTTAGCTAGAAAAAAACAAACTTACGATCACTGAAAGCTTGAACAATGACAACCAGTTAAGCAGAGTCCTTAATAATCTCATAAAATGATCCCAGAAAACACAAAAGAATGTCTGAGTTTAATAGACTCTTCCCTTCTTCCATTACTGAACTAAGCAGTGATGACTTACTAAAACCAACGGCAGGCAAACCGTGAACTATTTTCAAAGAAACTGAGAGCAGACAATGCTTCGCACTGTATACAAAGCAGTCTGAGTGCTCTGTGGACAGCCCTCTCGTGAAAAGTGCAACATATAAAGCCTGAGGTCTAGAATGGACCCAAAGCACACAACTTTTCATTAATTTATAGCAAGTCTGGTGTCAGAACACAAAGAGCTAATATTAACTGAAGTGCAAAGAACTTCCAGTGCATAAAAAATTAAACAATTTTATCGAGAAACAGAACGGCACAGAATAGACGTTCTTTGTGAAGTCACCACTCCGACTTGGCTTAAGGCTGGAAGCAATTTGTCACAACTGCTTTTCCCTATCAGGGGAGTCGGTGGGAATCAGACTCAAATCACTTAGGGAAAGTTCATAATTCTAGGGAGAAAGACAGCAGACAAATAGAGATGAAAGAGGAAATAGGATATGAACCCTTGGTAAATAACCATTGGAGCCCCTGCTAAATAAATGGAACGGACTGCTCCTGCACACCCCAGGCCCAGCATCTTGACTCAGCCTGGGTCCTGTCTCCTGGCTGCCCCCCTGCCCCCGACCGGAGCAGCCAGCAGAATCCACCCCTTGCACCGCTGAGAGAGGACCCTCTCCTGCCACTTTGTTCCACAAAGAGAAAGCAAAAAGCGCCTGATGAGAATCCTGAGAGAAAGCCGTGACAAGGAGAGACCTTACGCCAGTGATGAATTCGCCTGGGAGAGAAAGGCTGGCCCCCAAGACAAGCGATAATCAAAGAGACTCGTCCTAGCACCAAGTTTTTCTGACGCGACCAGGGTGGGGCTAGAATCAGGGAAGCGAGAATTGCAGAGCAGACCACCCAAGTCAACCTGCCACACTTTATCGTTCCTGTGCTCTTTCTGAAAACCATCACTTCAGTGAAATCGTCACACTGGATGAAAACTGAAGCAGAATATATCAAGATAGGGAGTACCCAAGATAAACCGCTTTCATCACTGCTAAGAGAAAAACGCTACTCAACTCTTCCCCCACGCTGTAACCCTGAATTTGGGGCGCACAGCGGGCTGACTGTGCTCCTGATCCCTGTCAGCCGGGGGCAGTCGTGCGCGCAGTGTGAAGAGCTGCCCCCCTCCCCATCACACTCAGTCAGCTAAGCCCAGAAGCGCACCTGAGACTCGATGGAAGCTCTGTCAGGGACGCTGGTGAGCAGCAAACCTGGAAAAGATCACCGAGACAGAACATTCATCGTTCAGGAACTCTTTCCTGGGGACCGGTGATCATTGCCAGCACTGTTCCATGTGTTCAAGATTCTGCAGTNTTCTTAATGTAGGAGACGTATTTCAAAGGGAGGAAAAGCACTGATGTGATCTTCTGATATGGAATCAATGTTCAGAAAATAGAAAACGATCCTGTAATAAATATAAACCTTTACAATGTCATCATGAATATATTCAAAACAGATTCTGAAGTAGAAAAACAAACTAATTATTTGAAAAAAACTTCCATAAGTCTCTTTGAAAAGATAAAGCAGACAGCCTACTGATGTCCAAACACACAAAATCACAGGGGCTCTCTTGGCATCGTCCTTGTGGTTACGAATCAGTAGCAGGCCAGGATGCCGGACATGCTGTACAGGATTCTGACACTTACCTGCCCAGCTGTGTCTACAAGTTGAAGATGATATTCCTGTCCATTTACTGTGATCAATTTTGTGAAAGCTACAGTGAAAAAGGAATTAAAATATTTGTTAGCTAGAAAAAAACAAACTTACGATCACTGAAAGCTTGAACAATGACAACCAGTTAAGCAGAGTCCTTAATAATCTCATAAAATGATCCCAGAAAACACAAAAGAATGTCTGAGTTTAATAGACTCTTCCCTTCTTCCATTACTGAACTAAGCAGTGATGACTTACTAAAACCAACGGCAGGCAAACCGTGAACTATTTTCAAAGAAACTGAGAGCAGACAATGCTTCGCACTGTATACAAAGCAGTCTGAGTGCTCTGTGGACAGCCCTCTCGTGAAAAGTGCAACATATAAAGCCTGAGGTCTAGAATGGACCCAAAGCACACAACTTTTCATTAATTTATAGCAAGTCTGGTGTCAGAACACAAAGAGCTAATATTAACTGAAGTGCAAAGAACTTCCAGTGCATAAAAAATTAAACAATTTTATCGAGAAACAGAACGGCACAGAATAGACGTTCTTTGTGAAGTCACCACTCCGACTTGGCTTAAGGCTGGAAGCAATTTGTCACAACTGCTTTTCCCTATCAGGGGGTCGGTGGGAATCAGACTCAAATCACTTAGGGAAAGTTCATAATTCTAGGGAGAAAGACAGCAGACAAATAGAGATGAAAGAGGAAATAGGATATGAACCCTTGGTAAATAACCATTGGAGCCCCTGCTAAATAAATGGAACGGACTGCTCCTGCACACCCCAGGCCCAGCATCTTGACTCAGCCTGGGTCCTGTCTCCTGGCTGCCCCCCTGCCCCCGACCGGAGCAGCCAGCAGAATCCACCCCTTGCACCGCTGAGAGAGGACCCTCTCCTGCCACTTTGTTCCACAAAGAGAAAGCAAAAAGCGCCTGATGAGAATCCTGAGAGAAAGCCGTGACAAGGAGAGACCTTACGCCAGTGATGAATTCACCTGGGAGAGAAACGCTGGCCCCCAAGACAAGCGATAATCAAAGAGACTCGTCCTAGCACCAAGTTTTTCTGACGCGACCAGGGTGGGGCTAGAATCAGGGAAGCGAGAATTGCAGAGCAGACCACCCAAGTCAACCTGCCACACTTTATCGTTCCTGTGCTCTTTCTGAAAACCATCACTTCAGTGAAATCGTCACACTGGATGAAAACTGAAGCAGAATATATCAAGATAGGGAGTACCCAAGATAAACCGCTTTCATCACTGCTAAGAGAAAAACGCTACTCAACTCTTCCCCCACGCTGTAACCCTGAATTTAGGGCGCACAGCGGGCTGACTGTGCTCCTGATCCCTGTCAGCCGGGGGCAGTCGTGCGCGCAGTGTGAAGAGCTGCCCCCCTCCCCATCACACTCAGTCAGCTAAGCCCAGAAGCGCACCTGAGACTCGATGGAAGCTCTGTCAGGGACGCTGGTGAGCAGCAAACCTGGAAAAGATCACCGAGACAGAACATTCATCGTTCAGGAACTCTTTCCTGGGGACCGGTGATCACTGCCAGCACTGTTCCATGTGTTCAAGATTCTGCAGTTCCTGACCTCAGCGAGCTGACACCCCAGGCAAGGGAGGATAAGCAGATGAAGAGACAGACACACACAGTCAATTAGCTTCCCTATGAGAAGCATCCAGGCAGAGCTGAAACTGCAAGCGAAAAAGTAAGAAAGTCAAGGGAAAGTGAGAAAGACTGAGACTGAGACTGAGACTGCGAGAACAGTGCGGGGGCGGGGGTGGACAGAGGGGCAAGTTAACGATAACGCTAGGACATGGTGAGCAACCTGGTGCGATCTGTATTTAAAGAAGAGATCACTCTGGCTATGCCATGAGTAACGAGATGGACGAAAATGGATGAGGGACACAGGGAGATGCCATCTAGACTATCATGATCTAAGAAGGATGGGGGCCTGGACTGGAGGGCTGAGAAATGGCAGATTCTGGATGCAGCGCACAGGAAGAGAAAGAGGGTTTTCTCACGGACTGGAGGCAGGTGTCAGAGACTGCAGATCAAGATGACTCCTGAGCTTCTGGGCTGAGCGACTCGAGGCCTGAGTCACCAGCTATCAGCAGAGGCAAGGCCTGGAGGAGCAGCAGTGGGGGCAGGGCGGTGTGGCTGGGTTTAGTTATGTTCAGCGCGAAAAGCCCAGGAAATATCCAAGGGGCAACAGGGGCAGCTAAAGAAAACAGCTGAGCTGAGGGGAGAGACAGGGTCACCAGAGAGCAAAGGTCTGAGCATTGGGGGCACTGCGAGGCCGGGTCAGAAAGACATGAGATTCAACCAATTAACAGGGGACGTATTGGCCAGTGAAGGGAGAGACAGAAAAGAAACAAGATATTAATAAGCGTTTTAGCATTTCCTTGCCTAGGAAGAGGATGTAAACCCTCCTACACACAGCAGTGAAATGAAACTGAAGACCTTCCATCTGCCGCGGGAACACTGCCTCTTGTTACTACAGAAAAAAGGGAAGTGCAACGAGAGGCACGCCTCTCGCTGTGGGCTCCACAGCCCAGAAAGACACAGCCTCCCGGCGTAGAAGGGAAAGGCAGCCGGCTCCTGCAAGCCTGTCCTTGGGCTCTCCTCTCTCCCTCCCTTTTCCAATCACTTTCCAAAATTCCTCCAATTTTCAACCTCAAACCCTGAAACTGCTGCAAGCAAGACGAACAGAGGCTTACGAGCTAAAGTTAAACCTAATAAGCAAATAAGCAGCATATTAATAAAGATTTCTAAAATGAAGTACTCACAAAATAAGATCTGTGCCACTACTGTGTGCTGAGAATTCCTAATTCATAGTCTGCTGGACAAGTTACCCACCATGCAACGCGTGGTGATGCAGTACACTGCCTAAGGAGAATTTCCCAACTTCCAGTGAGGAGTTGTACTAATTCACCAGCAGCGGTACTTCCAGATGGCAGAAACTGTGAACTGCTGCTATTTTTCCTTTAAATTATAAACTACCACTGTGAGATTTCATCATATCAATTTAGTTTCAATTGAGGTGTGACAGCAGCCATGAAATCAAGATGCTTGCTCCTTGGAAGGAAAGCTATGACCAAATACACAGCAGAGACATTACTTTGCCGACAAAGGTCTATCTAGTCAATGCTATGGTTTTTCCAGGAGTCACATATGAATGTGAGAGTTGGACTATAAAGAAAGCTGAGTGCCGAAGAATTGATGCTTTTGAACTGTGGTGTTGGAGAAGACTCTTGAGAGTCCCTTGGACTGCAAGGAGATCCAACCGGTCCATCCTAAAGGAGATCAGTCCTGAATATTCATTGGAAGGACTGATGCTGAAGCTGAAGCTCCAATACTTTCGCCACCTGATGCAAAGAACTGACTCACTGAAAAAGACCCTGATGCCGGTGAAGACTGAAGGCAGGAGAAGGCGACAACAGAGGATGAGATGGTCAGATGGCATCATCGACTCAACGGACATGAGTCTGAGCAAACTCCAGGAGATACTGAGAGACACGGATGTCTGATGTGCTGCAGTCCATGGGGTCCCAAAGAGTCAGACACAACTGAGCAAGTGAACCACCACCACCGTTACATCTCATCGTATCAATCTAGTTTGAATTGAGTTGTGGGGAGTAATACTACAGTATATAAGAAAGCACATTGGCAGAGCAGTATTTGGTCTAGAAACTTCCTCAAACTAGAAAATATTACCATGGTTTTATTGACGCTATTCTCTCAAACCCTTGTTAAAAGATGACCGAGTCCCATATTTTTTGCTTTTGCAGTGATACTTCAGAGATGTGTTACTACTGAATGTTTGCTAGCAACAACTTGGACTAGATTATAAAGTTAGGTGTAGCAATTCCCAGATTTAGAGTAGTGTTTTTTAAAACTATAAAACCACACATTTGTTTATGATGCTGCCAACAAGTTTATGACAACCATTTCCTTGCTCGTTCCTTATTTTCTTTGAACAATTTTCTTCCGCTACATTGTGGGGGAAAGGGTGGAGGGTTTCTGTGTTACTTGGTCAGAAGCCTCATATACGGAACATGATGTCTGTGTATGCCTCATAAACTTTTTTTATTATTTGTTTCTGGCTGTGCTGGGTCTTCGCGGCTGCACAGGCTTCCTCTAGCTGTGGTGAGCAGGAGCTCCTCTCTGGCTGCGGTGCTTGGGCTTCCTT
Source organism: Raphicerus campestris (assembly GCA_006410735.1). Lineage (NCBI taxonomy): Eukaryota > Metazoa > Chordata > Mammalia > Artiodactyla > Bovidae > Raphicerus > Raphicerus campestris. The sequence goes on along the minus strand of SJYW01043147.1, from coordinate 284,940 downwards.
TGTTGCAGAGCGTGGGCTCTGGAGCAAGGGCTCAGCAGTCGCTCTGTGGCATGTGAAATCTTCCCGGACCAGGGATCGAGTCTGCGTCCCCTGTGCTGGCAGGAGAACCCTTAGCCATTGGCCCACAAGGGAGGGCCCACCTCGTGAACTTTAAAGGGACTCACACTCGGACAATCATTTCTGCTCTTGCCAAAAAATTTAATAAATACTGAGAATTCAATCTTTATTACTGAATACTAAGTGTTAGGAAAATATTAAAAATGTGATTAAAGATGATGCTGACAGCCTTCAAGGTAGGATTATATTCTGGTTTTGAGATAGGATCAAGGTAAGAAAGTCCCACTTTCATCAGGTCCATTACTTACATACAAAGAAAATGTATTTATATACAACATGACTTTCTTTCCAATTCAACTTTAAATGGCACAAAGCTACACAATTAGAACCACTTTTAGGGCAGAGCTTGCCATGAAAATTGTCTTCTGTGGATAAAATTCCCCAATGAGCCTTAGCTCTTTCAGGACACAAACTTTCAAATTGCTACGTATAGCAAATATTAAGGGCAAGGTCATGGGTTATTCTGTGCTTATTCTGACNCTAAGGAGAATTTCCCAACTTCCAGTGAGGAGTTGTACTAATTCACCAGCAGCGGTACTTCCAGATGGCAGAAACTGTGAACCGCTGCTATTTTTCCTTTAAATTATAAACTACCACTGTGAGATTTCATCATATCAATTTAGTTTCAATTGAGGTGTGACAGCAGCCATGAAATCAAGATGCTTGCTCCTTGGAAGGAAAGCTATGACCAAATACACAGCAGAGACATTACTTTGCCGACAAAGGTCTATCTAGTCAATGCTATGGTTTTTCCAGGAGTCACATATGAATGTGAGAGTTGGACTATAAAGAAAGCTGAGTGCCGAAGAATTGATGATTTTGAACTGTGGTGTTGGAGAAGACTCTTGAGAGTCCCTTGGACTGCAAGGAGATCCAACCAGTCCATCCTAAAGGAAATCAGTCCTGAATATTCATTGGAAGGACTGATGCTGAAGCTGAAGCTCCAATACTTTCGCCACCTGATGCAAAGAACTGACTCACTGAAAAAGACCCTGATGCCGGTGAAGACTGAAGGCAGGAGAAGGCGACAACAGAGGATGAGATGGTCAGATGGCATCATCGACTCAACGGACATGAGTCTGAGCAAACTCCAGGAGATACTGAGAGACACGGATGTCTGATGTGCTGCAGTCCATGGGGTCCCAAAGAGTCAGACACAACTGAGCAAGTGAACCACCACCACCGTTACATCTCATCGTATCAATCTAGTTTGAATTGAGTTGTGGGGAGTAATACTACAGTATATAAGAAAGCACATTGGCAGAGCAGTATTTGGTCTAGAAACTTCCTCAAACTAGAAAATATTACCATGGTTTTATTGACGCTATTCTCTCAAACCCTTGTTAAAAGATGACCGAGTCCCATATTTTTTGCTTTTGCAGTGATACTTCAGAGATGTGTTACTACTGAATGTTTGCTAGCAACAACTTGGACTAGATTATAAAGTTAGGTGTAGCAATTCCCAGATTTAGAGTAGTGTTTTTTAAAACTATAAAACCACACATTTGTTTATGATGCTGCCAACAAGTTTATGACAACCATTTCCTTGCTCGTTCCTTATTTTCTTTGAACAATTTTCTTCCGCTACATTGTGGGGGAAAGGGTGGAGGGTTTCTGTGTTACTTGGTCAGAAGCCTCATATACGGAACATGATGTCTGTGTATGCCTCATAAACTTTTTTTATTATTTGTTTCTGGCTGTGCTGGGTCTTCGCGGCTGCACAGGCTTCCTCTAGCTGTGGTGAGCAGGAGCTCCTCTCTGGCTGCGGTGCTTGGGCTTCCTTTGTTGCAGAGCGTGGGCTCTGGAGCAAGGGCTCAGCAGTCGCTCTGTGGCATGTGAAATCTTCCCGGACCAGGGATCGAGTCTGCGTCCCCTGTGCTGGCAGGAGAACCCTTAGCCATTGGCCCACAGGGAGGGCCCACCTCGTGAACTTTAAAGGGACTCACACTCGGACAATCATTTCTGCTCTTGCCAAAAAATTTAATAAATACTGAGAATTCAATCTTTATTACTGAATACTAAGTGTTAGGAAAATATTAAAAATGTGATTAAAGATGATGCTGACAGCCTTCAAGGTAGGATTATATTCTGGTTTTGAGATAGGATCAAGGTAAGAAAGTCCCACTTTCATCAGGTCCATTACTTACATACAAAGAAAATGTATTTATATACAACATGACTTTCTTTCCAATTCAACTTTAAATGGCACAAAGCTACACAATTAGAACCACTTTTAGGGCAGAGCTTGCCATGAAAATTGTCTTCTGTGGATAAAATTCCCCAATGAGCCTTAGCTCTTTCAGGACACAAACTTTCAAATTGCTACGTATAGCAAATATTAAGGGCAAGGTCATGGGTTATTCTGTGCTTATTCTGACACTGAGGCAGCCAAGCTCGAGCATGTAACATTCAGATGAATCTGCTCCTCACACTGGCACGCTAGTCGATGCCAGCTAAACACACCAACACAAGATGGAGTCAGGACACCTCCTTCCCGAGACTGGCAGGGGTTACCTCAAACTCGGATCTGCCCAGAGTTAGCTCAGCAACCTACAGGCTTCCTTCCCTGCCACCAGCATGCTGGGACGCAAAGGACAGTTGAGTATTTTAAGCCAGAGGCTGGCAAACTCTGTCTGAAAGGGGCCAGACAGTAACTATTTCAGGCTCTTCGGGCCAGATGGTCTCTGAGGCAGCCACTCAACAGCTCTGCAACCGTAGAGCTGAGACGGCCAGAGACAGTGGAGCACAGCGTCTTGGCAGGGCCATGTTTCGATAAAACTTGATGGATCCTGAAATCTGAACTTCATGCAACACTCACATGTCACCGTCATTATTTTTGACTTTTTCAAATATTAAAAAATCTAAGAATCATTCTCTGTTCATGAGCCATACAAAAAGACAGTGAGGCCTTTCTGACATGCAGGCCATTGTCAAATCCGTCATGAGCCTCTTTTTTGGCAGGAGACGTCTTCAAATCCAGCTGTTAAGAGTCGTGAACATGGCTGTTAAGCCGGCTTCAGTCTAACATGCCAATCAGACTTTGACAATCTCAGCTTTAAATCTGTAAGTGCCTCAGGAGATTCTAGGTAAGTCATGGTGTCAAGAACCTCAAGTCTTGGTTCTAGGGTCTGCCTAGGGTTCTAAGACAGCCTGAAATAAGACCAGCGTCCAAAACACCCACTTCCCAGGATGGAAGCATTCCAGGTTCTCGTCCCTGTTCCCGCGATCTAGGCTTGGGCCACGGGCCTAGAATCCTTCAGGAAGATTCTGAAATCATAGACTGATACTGGACAAAGTAAAGGCTGAGGCTGGTTCTGGTCTTGGGGGCTTTTTTCTGCACATGGCCTGAAACACCAACGAGCTCTGGATACAACTTTTCAGAAAACGCTGCAAGGGCTTGCTTCAGTCCTGAAACAGTTCACTCTCCACGGCCTCCTCTCAAGTCTTTAGAGCTAGAAGGGGCTGTGGGGACTAGAGCGTCTACAAAAGTAAGGTCCAAAGGAACTGGAGTATTTTCATCCTTTCAAGCCTGGAATCGCTAGAAAGGGCTACCGCTGAGAAGGGGAAAGAAAAGACTGCTTACTCTCTTTCCTCACAGCAGCATATCTAACAGGAGGTTCCACTGTGGAACTGCATCCTATGGAAATGAGTAACAACTTCAAAATAATGGGATCTGGACATCTTCAGTGTGAAGTAAAATTCATTCCGTGTGAAATGGCTAAAGCTGTAGAAGTTTTTCTGGGACCCCGGATGGAGATCTATAGGTTTAACTGAATACTCTTTGCAATCAAAGCCTCCAGGAATACACAGTGGCTGCTGATAAGCAAAAAGCAGGCTTCTCAGCTTATAAATCCCTGAAAACAATACTTACTATTTTCTATGGTTGGATCGTAGGAGTCAACAAATTGGCCTTCAACAAACTGAATCGTCAACGAGGATTTCCCTATAAAAGAGAGCAACAGCTCAGTATGTATTGGTGTATTAAGGTTAAAAAAAATAATTTAATTTTACTATTTTACCAAAAATAGTCTAAGAGGAAATATATTTCATATATACAGTAGGAATTTAAGCAATGAAGCTGCTATGAATTAAACATGTCTGTGATACTAACAAACAGTACTAACCAATAAGCATACCACACAGTTTGTTAAAAGTAAACAAACCTTTAAATAAGGTCTAAGCTGATTTCCTCTGGTGTCCTTGAAATTTGGTTATTAATTATGAACATAAAATTAATACAGCATGATTAGTTTCTTTGAGTTCTTTAATTTATGGATGTTATAAGTGTTATCAAGCATAGTTTTTAAAGAGGATAATCTGAAAATGGGTTTCCCTGGTAAATAATCTGCCTGCAATGCAGGAGACCTGGGTTCGCTTCCTGGGTTAGGAAGATCTCCTGCAGAAGAGAATGGCAACCCACTCCAGTATTCTTGCCTAGAGAATCCCATGGACAGAGTAGCCTTGTGAGTTACAGTCCATGGAATCGTACAGAATTGGACATGACTGAGTGACTAACACACACACACAGTATTTGAAAATATGTGCTCAAAGTCTATTTTAACGAATCAAGAGCCAGCCTTCAGTTCTCTCTCCCTCTGCTGTCAGTCAATTTCTACTGGGGGGCTTGAGAACAGGGACCCTGTGAAGAAAGAGGGCAAGCCACAGTGCAGCTGTCCTGATGAGTCCCAGGGGACTGGTTCCAGGACTCCTCTCAGACACCAAAACTCTAAGTCCCTCATGTAAAATTGGTAGAGTATCAGTGAACTTACACAACAGAAATAGACTCACCAACACAGAAAACAAATTTATGGTTACCAAAGGGGGAAGGTGGGCGAGGGATCTATGAGGAGTTTGGGACTAGCAGAGATAAACTCTAAACAGTAAGGTCCTACTCTACAGCACAGGAAATTATAGCCGATATCCTGTAACAGACCAGAATGGAAAAGAATAGGATAGAAGACAATGTACATCTCCAGATTACTTATAATACCAAATAATACAAAGCAAATACCATGTAAATAGTTGTCAGTGTGTAACAAATTCAAGTTCTGCTTTGTGGAACTTTCTGGAATTCATCCCCCAACCCAATATTTTCCATCCGAGGTTGGCTGAACCCCTGGATGTAGAACCTGCGAATGTGGAGGGCAGACTGATTTTATCAGCAGGAAATAGGAAGTGGTCCCTCCCTAATTTCACCCCAAACCCTTCCTTCTCTTACATTCTTAGAGCATTATTAAACATCCATCTTATGGGCCTGCCGTATCTCATGGAACTTCCACCTCAAAGGACATGCAGAGAGGGCCAAGGAGAGTAGTCTGATAAGAAAGACTAGTTTCACACTTGTGGGGCCCACCTCCCTTCAGACCACAGAGAAGAGAGGTGTGGCTCAAACTTTCACACCAAAGGCAGTCCACACATACTCCAACTAATAAACACATGTGCTTCAAAATCGGGGCTGTGGGAGACGATGAGAAAACCCCCAAGCTGGCAGGCCTCTCTGGACGCATGTGCAGTAAGCACAGTTCAGAGCATCTTTAGGATGCCTAAAAACTGAAATTGTTCTCTACAAAACAGTCTACAAGAGCTTCTGAAAACTAAGTGTTATCGTCCCGCTTAAAACCCTCACTGCCATCAGAATAAGCCCCACCTCCGAACCACAGCCCATGGCCCCAGGCTCTGCCCACCAGGGATCCCTACTTCATCTGCTGCGCCCACCCCCACCCCAAGTAAGTGAAGTCACTTGATCATATCCGACTCTTTGCAACCCCGTGGACTGTAGCCTACCAGGCTCCTCCGTCCATGGGATTTTCCAGGCAAGAATCCTGGAGTGGGTTGCCATTTCCTTCTCCAGGGGATCTTCCCGACCCAGGGATGGAACCTGGGTCTCCTGTGGTTCAGGCAGACGCTCTCTATCTGAGCCACCAGGGAAGCTCGGTCATATCCTTCCATCTTCATATCCACCCCCATCCCCAAGCTCCAGTCAGATCCTTCCACGTTCACCAAGTTCCTGCCGCCTTCATGCCCTTGTCCCAGCCGCCCACCCCCATCTCTGAATGTACACACTTTTATTGTTATTCTGGCCTGAGTTCAAACATCCCTCTCTAAGACCGCCCAGCCGGACGTGCACCCACTCCCTGCCAGTCACTCTCTTACAGTGGTCTTGTTTTCTTTCTTTTTCATGCTTAAAAGTTGTCTGAAAGGATGTTCTTTCACTAATCAGTCTACCAAGATAAGCGCAGTGCCTGACACACTGTAAACACATGTGCTCAGACCTTTGATGGGCACACTCACACTCAGACCACAAAAGATGTCAATTTATAGACATGACTAGGAAACAGGTCAACAGGTTGGTCCAAAAGTAATTGTGGTTTTGCACTGCTGGAATTTTCCATCTGATATTGGAATAAATAAATATGGTTATGTTATATATCATTTTAATGTGTTTCTTGCTTTATGCTTTTTTACTAATGACTTATTATGTGCTGTTTATTTCATATTTATTTTAGACTAGGGAAATGATGTTAGACAAAAAGCAAATTCAAGCAGTTTATTCTAGTTCAAAACAGGTCATAAAGCAATGGCGACAACTGGCACCATCAACAATGCATCTGGCCTAGGAACTGCTAACCAACGTATAGTGCGGTGGTGGTTCAAGAAGTTTCGCAAATGAGACAGACGGGAGCCTGGAAGATGAGGAGCACAGTCGCCAGCAACCGGAAGGTGACAAGGATCAATGCTGAGCAATCACTGAAACTGATCCTCTTCCAAGTACATGAGAAATTTCTGAAGCCCTCAATGGTGACCATTCTATGGTCGTTTGGCATTCGAAACAAACTGGAAAGGTGAAAAAGCTCAGTAAGCGGGTGCCACACAAGCAGACCAAAATTCAAAAACTGTCATTTTAAAGTGTTGTCTTAAGTCGACGCAACAACAAACGAGCCATTTCTCTATTGGGTTGTGATGTGTGATGAAAAGTGGACTTTATACAACAACCAGCAGTGACAAGCTCAGTGGTCAGACTGAGAAGTTCAGAAGCACAACCCAAAGCCAAACTTGCACCAAAATAGGTCACGGTCACTGTCTGGTGGCCTGCTGCCCGTCTGATCCACTAAGCTTTCTGAATCCCGGAGAAACCATTACATCTGAGAAGCACGCTCAGCAAATCGATGAGAGGCACTGGAAGCGGCAAGGCCCGCAGCCGGCACTGGCCAACAGAAAGGGCCCAATTCTTCTCCATGACGACGCCCGACTGCACAACGAAACACCTCAAAAGCTGAACAAGTTGGGCTATGAAGTTTTGCCTCATCTGCCATATTCACTTGACCTCTCGCCAACAGACTACCACCTCTTCAAGCATCTTGACAACTTACTGCAGGGACAACGCTTCCACAACCAGCAGGAGGCAGAAAATGCTTTCCATGAGTTCATCAAATCCTGGAGAACAGGTTTTCACACCACAGGAATAAACAAACTTAGCTCTCATTGGCGAAAATGTGTTGACTGTAATGGCTCCCATTTTGATTAATAAAGACGTGTTTGAGCCTAGTTATAATGATTTAAAATTCATGACCCGAAACTGCAATTATGTTTGCAGAAACCTAGTAAGAAACAGGTGTCTAGACCATGTTGGTGCCCGAGCGCTGGCCCGCCTGTGACATGGAGCTGCAGCGGCCGCCCAGCAATGCCACACTCTCCAGGTGCTGTGGGCAGAAGGGACCATGCTGCGCTGGCACCTCCGTGTGCCCACTGCCCTGCGTGTCTGTATGCATGTTTTTCCTAAAGGGACACACACACAACCCAGCCTTAGCTCATGTGTGACTGTGTATTTTAAGAGGGAAGAGTACATCCATGGAGGGAATGTTCTGACTTTGAGAAAATTCTGATGAGGGAGATGGTAACACCTGGCCTAGGTCAGGTGAGATACTAGCCCCTTAAGGAACATTTAGCTCAAAATATAACAAAACTCTTTTATGCAATGAAAGCAGCAAGAAGGAAAAACAAACAAACAAACAAACACACACTCTTTTATAAGTTAGCAAGGCTGAAAGTTTTGAAGAATTTTTTAAAAAGGAATTAAAAATGATTTTTATAACTTTTTCAAAGTAGAATTAGATTAAAACCAGTGAAAGAAAGAAGGTATGCTATGCTACTGCTATACGTGTTAAGCTTCCCCAAAGAGGGAAATCAGTAGGAAGCACTGGATTAGAGAGTAATAAACCATAGTGTGCTGGCACCAGATAAGTCTCAACAGCATTACTTGCAGGGGTGGGGGGTGGGGGGAAAGAGCCTCATAAATTATTCAGTCAATTTCCGAAGTGGCGACCAAACTGAAAGGTTGCACCCCATAAGGGCCTCCCTGGTGGCTCCTGCAGTGAAGAACTTGCCTGCGACGTAGGAGACCTGGTTTCAGTCCCTGGGTCGGGAAGATCCCCTGGAGAAGGAAATGGCAACCCACTCCGGTACTCTTGCCTGGAGAATCCCAGGGACAGAGGAGCCTGTTGGCCTCGGTCCATGGGTTCACAAAGAGCTGGACACGACTGAGCAACTAACACTTCTTCACTTCTTTTACACACAGTAAACAAGACAGCATGAGATTAAGTGCAAAATCACAGGTACAGACAACCAGTAGACCACACTGAAAAATTATGATTACTGGCACATATCCAGTGAAAGTTTCCTATTCATATCTTTATAAAGGGCATAAGTTACTTGACAGGCTAAACGAACATTTAACTGGAAAACACAAGTAATTATTCTGACAAAAGCAGACGATGTAGTTCAGCTCAGGTCACAGGCAGGCTGACGGCAAGCTCTCCTTTTCGGGAGCAACTGGGGCACGAGAGCTGAAACCCCAGCTCCCCAGGGAGCAAGCTGGACTCCCCTCAGAATGGTCACTGGAAAGGGGATTATTCATGAGCAGGAGTGAGACTGAGGAAAGGCTAGGTCTCCNCTGCCCGTCTGGTCCACTAAGCTTTCTGAATCCCGGAGAAACCATTACATCTGAGAAGCACGCTCAGCAAATCGATGAGAGGCACTGGAAGCGGCAAGGCCCGCAGCCGGCACTGGCCAACAGAAAGGGCCCAATTCTTCTCCATGACGACGCCCGACTGCACAACGAAACACCTCAAAAGCTGAACAAGTTGGGCTATGAAGTTTTGCCTCATCTGCCATATTCACTTGACCTCTCGCCAACAGACTACCACCTCTTCAAGCATCTTGACAACTTTCTGCAGGGACAACGCTTCCACAACCAGCAGGAGGCAGAAAATGCTTTCCATGAGTTCATCAAATCCTGGAGAACAGGTTTTCACATCACAGGAATAAACAAACTTAGCTCTCATTGGCGAAAATGTGTTGACTGTAATGGCTCCCATTTTGATTAATAAAGACGTGTTTGAGCCTAGTTATAATGATTTAAAATTCATGACCCGAAACTGCAATTATGTTTGCAGAAACCTAGTAAGAAACAGGTGTCTAGACCATGTTGGTGCCCAAGCGCTGGCCCGCCTGTGACATGGAGCTGCAGCGGCCGCCCAGCAATGCCACACTCTCCAGGTGCTGTGGGCAGAAGGGACCATGCTGCGCTGGCACCTCCGTGTGCCCACTGCCCTGCGTGTCTGTATGCATGTTTTTCCTAAAGGGACACACACACAACCCAGCCTTAGCTCATGTGTGACTGTGTATTTTAAGAGGGAAGAGTACATCCATGGAGGGAATGTTCTGACTTTGAGAAAATTCTGATGAGGGAGATGGTAACACCTGGCCTAGGTCAGGTGAGATACTAGCCCCTTAAGGAACATTTAGCTCAAAATATAACAAAACTCTTTTATGCAATGAAAGCAGCAAGAAGGAAAAACAAACAAACAAACACACACTCTTTTATAAGTTAGCAAGGCTGAAAGTTTTGAAGAATTTTTTAAAAAGGAATTAAAAATGATTTTTATAACTTTTTCAAAGTAGAATTAGATTAAAACCAGTGAAAGAAAGAAGGTATGCTATGCTACTGCTATACGTGTTAAGCTTCCCCAAAGAGGGAAATCAGTAGGAAGCACTGGATTAGACAGTAATAAACCATAGTGTGTTGGCACCAGATAAGTCTCAACAGCATTACTTGCAGGGGTGGGGGGTGGGGGGAAACAGCCTCATAAATTATTCAGTCAATTTCCGAAGTGGCGACCAAACTGAAAGGTTGCACCCCATAAGGGCTTCCCTGGTGGCTCCTGCAGTGAAGAATTTGCCTGCGACGTAGGAGACCTGGTTTCAGTCCCTGGGTCGGGAAGATCCCCTGGAGAAGGAAATGGCAACCCACTCCGGTACTCTTGCCTGGAGAATCCCAGGGACAGAGGAGCCTGTTGGCCTCGGTCCATGGGTTCACAAAGAGCTGGACACGACTGAGCAACTAACACTTCTTCACTTCTTTTACACACAGTAAACAAGACAGCATGAGATTAAGTGCAAAATCACAGGTACAGACAACCAGTAGACCACACTGAAAAATTATGATTACTGGCACATATCCAGTGAAAGTGCCCTATTCATACCTTTATAAAGGGCATAAGTTACTTGACAGGCTAAACAAACATTTAACTGGAAAACACAAGTAATTATTCTGACAAAAGCAGACGACGTAGTTCAGCTCAGGTCACAGGCAGGCTGATGGCAAGCTCTCCTTTTCGGGAGCAACTGGGGCACGAGAGCTGAAACCCCAGCTCCCCAGGGAGCAAGCTGGACTCCCCTCAGAATGGTCACTGGAAAGGGGATTATTCATGAGCAGGAGTGAGACTGAGGAAAGGCTAGGTCTCCTCCCTAGGGTCTTTCATCCTTGGACTCTCCCCCTAAGGGGAGATCATTAAATACTTAGGAAGGAACAGAAAGGTTCTATTTGCAGACCTGACACACTGGTCTACTGTTTCCATTCAAAAGTAGAACTATAAGCTAACCAGGGCTAAAATCCTTACAAGTCAGCACTAAATGGTAACTATTCTCAGCAAGCAAACCCCAGTACTCATAGTGCTCTCAGTCCTGGTTCTAGTCACTCCTGGCTTTGAGAGGTGCCCTCACCAAACCGGCCACTCAGCTCCCTGGTCAAGTTCACATGCAGTCGGCCTGCAACAGCTTCGAGAGACTCTGCTAAGCTATAGCAAATTATGTTCTTTACTTGAGCACCTTTCAAAGTCTGGCCTCAGAGCAAGTTCACACATTGACTTTGGCTTTTGCCCTAATCCAATTTGGATTCTGAAACACTAGTTGTTTCCTGAAGATGGTTCAACAATGGCCGTGCTCTCAGAAGGTGCATTAAGTTTTAAATCTGAAGAGAATCTCAACTCCAGATCAACTCTTTGGAGAGACGTTGTATGAAAACAATACAGGCGTGGATCTGAGAGAAAAGGAAAAGCAGGGCGTGAACAGATGAGGGTTTACCAATACAGAGACATAAATCACTCATTTTATAACAGTACTATCTTTAAAAGGTTTGAAAATAACATATTTCAAAAATCATAAAAATTATTTTTTAAAAGTTTCTTCTGAACTTTTTTGTACCAGATCAAAAACAGCATTGCCATATTTATATGTATTTTGCAATGGTGATTCAGCATACTAAGTTTTTTCACCCAGTATTTTCACAACAGAAGATAAACCTTCAAGGCTGTTAACTGAGTCTCGCGCTTCATGACTGTTACAAAATGGGCACTGTTTATACAAACGTTTTACGAGCCTTCAGATTAGTTTTGAATGACTTTCCATGTTTATTCTCCAAAAAGAAAAACACTTATGTATCCCTCCCTATCCCTTCCCTGACCCTAAAAAGCATCCTCTGGAATAGCAGTCACGAGATCACAGGGATAAATTGGGGAGGAGTAGGTTTCAGTCTGTTAGGCTGTCAAGTCCTTGGGAAGAAGGGTCCATCAGGACCAAAGTCATGGACCTGGGACACAACCCATGCCACGAACTGCTTTCATTTTCCCCGAGTCCTTAAACTTAGCATACAGGACTTTGATGACCATGCATACGAGCTGTCCAAACTCACTGGTCCTGCTACCAATGCTGCTACTGCTAAGTCACTTCAGTCGTGTCCAACTCTGTGCGACGCCATAGACAGCAGCCCACCAGGCTCTCCCGTCCCTGGGATTCTCCAGGCAAGAATACTGGAGTGGGTTGCCATTTCCTTCTCCAAAGCATGAAAGTGAAAGTGAAGTCGTGTCTGACTCCTAGCGATCCCGTGGACTGCAGCCTACCAGGTTCCTCCATCCATGGGACCTTCCTGCCAAGAGTACTGGAGTGGGTTGCCATTGCCCGCTACCAATAACCATCTTCAACCCATGAAACACCCAGATAACTCCACCTCCAACATCTGCACTTCCCAGCACCCTCACCTTCTGACTCCCATCACCTAATCCAGCCCATCTCTGGAAGCAATGTTGTCCAATTAGGGGTCATTACTTCACTAGATCATGAAATCAATATACTCAACAGAGCTATGACCAGCACTGTTTTTAAAGAAACAGGCACACCAGAGTGGACTGCAAATAATAAAGTTGCCAAGAAACTAACAGTTACGTAAATGCTTATGACTGGGGTAAAATGTGTTTCTTACTACAGGCTGAAGCCAAAAAAAGTTAGAGGCACATGACTCTCTGATTCTCTTGAATCTCCAATCTCTACCATGGCTCACCTCCTTCCCTATGCTTTAAGCCCCAAGATAAATCACTATGTGATACAATGCAAAGCACTTTTATCAGAACCCGCCGATTTCCTTTCTCTGGGCTCGCTGATAAATCCTCTGATCTCAATCTAATCTTTGGCCTTTTCTGAACCTGTGGAGCTCAGCTGCAGCAGTGTAGGCTGGCAACAGTCTCCAGCTGCGACCCCTCCCCCAGTCCCCTCTTTAGGAATCCTTTCTGGGGGTGTCCCTTCCCTAGCAAAGCAGTCAAGTGTGGTTCTGGCAGCGTCACAGAGTAATTTATTACAAATGCAAATTCTTGAGCCCATCCAAACCTCCCGGATAAGAGTATATTTTTAAAATATATTTATTTTTAGCTGCATCAGGTTGCTGCAAGTGGAATCCTGGTTGTGGCCTCGGGGGCTTAGTTGCCCAGCGCCATGTGCGGTCTTAGCTCCCCGACTAGAGATCAGACCTGAATCCCCTGCACTGGAAGGTGGATTCTTCACTAGTGGACCACCAGGCAGTTATGACCCAGATGGGAATATTAACAACCAACCCCCCCACTCATTTGCTGCAGCCTGAAGTTTAATACCCACCCCCCCAGGCAACAAGTTCAACTCTGACCATTCCAAATCAACTACCTTCTGCAGCTTGAAGGGCATTCCCAATCCTCCAGTTCCTCCCAGCAGGTCAGATCAGAAGCATTTACAGCACACACATACTGGGCCAGGAACTAGGATACAGCTCTGATTACCAGCTGAAGCTGAGCCTTCAAGGCCACAGCCTCGAGCCCAGGTCTTCCATTCACCCCAGAGTGAGCAGCTCACCTGCCCAGCCTTAGCCTGGAGGTTAAGGCGTGTGCTCAGCACAACCTCCTTCCCTGGCTCCAGACCCCACCCTCTCCTGGTCACCTCTTCGCCATAACCCTGAGACACTTCTGAACTCCCTCTTCGTTTCTCCCTCTCCAATCCATCTGGTTTTCACACACCTCTGAAATACTTACTAAGTCTGTTTAAAAACCTCAGGCAGTATATTCTATCTCACGTTCCCCTTCTGTCCTCAGGGTTGGAGAGAACCCTGGCTGGGCGCGGCAGCTGCCGGGTGCTGCCTGCTGGACAGGAGGAGTCGCGAGACACAGATCTGTGACTTAAAGCTCCACCCACTAGCCCAAGGGAAACGCAACCATGGGGACGCGTGTGGCCGCTGTATCCTCCATGACCACAATACCTGACAAAAAGTGTGCAGCTCTGGTGTCAGGAGCTTTTACTTAAAAGTCAGGAAAACAGAGGCTAAAGCTATGGAAGCAATGAAAAAGAGAAGCAGCGCTTTCATTTTACAAAAGAAATCAAGGAACAGTGAAGCCTGCAACTCAGAACAATTCCAAGAACCCCCTGGCCTGAGCCATGCTGGGACTTCTGGATGTCTATCTCTGTGGGGACCAGAGGCTGCACAGCCACCCAACTGCAGTGCTCTGTTCTCCCCGCCACTCCCCAGAGCTAAATGGTGACACTAGCCCAGCTTCCATACTGTGGTGCTGGAGAAGACTCCTGAGGATCCCGGACTGGAAGGAGAGCAAGCCAGTCAGTCAATCCTAAAGGAAATCAACCCTAAATATTCACTGGAAGGATTGATGCTGAAGGTAAAGCTCCAACACTTTGCCCATCTGATGTGAAGAGCTGAATCAATGGAAAAAGACTGATGTTGGGAAAGACTGAAGGTGGGAGGAGAAGGGGGCAACAGAGGATGAGATGGTTGGATGGCATCACCAACTCAATGGACACGCATTTGAGTAAACTCCGGGAGATAGTGGAGGACAGAGGAACCCGGCGTGCTGCAGTCCACGGGGGTCGCAGAGTCAGACACGACTGAGCGACCAACAGTAACAACTGGCACTGAAACCCTGGCTTCCTGTTTCAGGAGTCAGAGGCAGAAGTGCTGGGCCAGCCACTTTGTAAAATGAGGTGTGCCCCTCAACCTGTCCAAGCACCTTTTCCCCTCCCAGTTCTGCATCCAAACAGTTATATTTTCTACGACACCAAGCTTGGTAACATTTTGTTCTATTCTGAAGCCCAAGTTTTCAAAGCCCTGACTATGGGTTAATTCATTAATCTCAAATATCTATTAAGCAGCTCTTGGCGGGCTATAAGAGTCAGACAGGACTGAGCATAGAGCACACACATTCCAGTCGCGTCTGCAGGCACTGGGATCTATCACCAGACAGACAGAAAACCTTTCTCTGGCATGTAAGTTCTAACAGTGAGGAGTATATTAAAAAAAAAATAATAATAAGCACAATAAATGCAGTAAATTTAGAGAAAATATGCATCTGTTCCTTGTAAACAAAAGGATAAAATCAACAATTACCATGATTTTTTAAACTAATGAATGAATGGATCTAAGCAACAATAAGGAGCAGCTATTAACACCACAAAAAACAGAAATAACCAGATATTATGGGTCTCCTGATGCAAACAGAGACCTTTAACCTGGAAGCAATTTTAAGAAGGTTGGGGAAAGAAGAAGAAAAAGAAACCACTTAAATCTAACCCAACTGTTAGATTTAACTGCCAATTTACAGGAAGTAACAGGGGACAAATGAATGCCTTGAATCCTATGGGATGCAACAGCAAAACCCAGGATCTAACACATCAGGACTCCTATGAGTCAGAATTTCCTGAGGTGGGCCCATGTGTCAGTATTTTTCTAACTCCTCCAGGGAGTCCAGCATGTCTGAAGTTTGAAAATCAAGAGGGTTTCCCTAATGCTGAAGAACAAGGAGTTCTCCCAGGGACCATGTTAAAGTGTAGATTGTTAATCTAGTTGATCTGGGGTGGGGTGTGGGATTTTCCATTTCTACCAAGCTCCCTGGTGATACCGATCTCCAAAAGTGAAAAAGTGAAAGTAAAGTCGACCAGTGTGTCTGACTCTTTGCGACCCCATGGACTACAGCCTACCAGGCTCCTCCCTCCATGAGATTCTCCAGGCAAGAATACTGGAGTGGGTTGCCATTTCCTTCTCCAGGGAATCTTCTTGACCCAGGGATCGAACCCAGGTCTCCCGCATTGGAGGCAGATGCTTTAACCTCTGAGCCATCAGGGAAGCCATCCCTGATCTCCAAACCAAGCTCTAAAGTTTAGAACTCTGGTTCTCAAACTTAGCTGCACTCCAGAATTACGTAGGGAATTCCAAAAACTATTGGCAGGACCTCACTCCCAAGCAATTCTGATTAAATTAGTAAAGGTGCAGTTGGGGTGGGAACTTTTAAAAGCTCTCCGAGTGATTCTAATGGGCCACAAGTTTGAGAACCACTGGATCAAGGTCAAGGATGGCAGAAAGAGATGGAAGAAACTCCGTTCTTGAGTTGACGGCCCACTCACTCAATCAACCTCCAGTCTTCCATTTATATGAACAAATATCCTTTCCTTGGACTTCCCAGGTGGCGCTAGTGGTGAAGAACCCACCTGGCAAGGCAGGGGACATAAGTGATGTAGGTTTGATCCCTGGGTCAGGAAGAAACCCTGGAGGAGGGCAGAGCAACCCACTCCAGTATTCTTACCTGGAGAATCCCATGGAAAGAGGAGCCTAAACCAGGCTACAGTCTACGGGGTCACAAAGAGTCAGATACAACTAAAGCAACCTAGTATGAACGTGCACCCTTTTCTTATTCTTTAAGCCAGCACAAGATAAATTATTTTGCACTCAAAATCATCTTAACTGATTACAATATTACTACAGTTAGAAGTGAAAATTTAAGTATCTTCTTTTGAAGATCACTCAGATCACTCCTCTGCTATTTGATAAATTTGAATTTTAGAGTGATAGGAGTCTTCTCTGCTTTAAGAAACATTATTCATCACTTGACTCTACACCCACTTGTAATTGACATATCCTGGAAGTAGAATTTCTCAAGGAACTTAGGTCTTTGTAAAAGAAACAAACATCAGGATGCCTTCTAGTAACTGTCTTGAATGATCCTCAGAAGATCCTAGAGCCAGAAACTTAAAAGAAAGCTGCCCACCAAGCAAGGAGTGGGTGGGTGGAGGGGATCCATATTTTTGTCTGCTTGGGATGGGGGTGGCCAAAGGGACAGGACAGGACACAGTCATAGATTCCCTACCAGGAACCAGTTACAGACTTTATTTGCTTGGGCTCCAAAATCATTGCAGATGGTGACTGCAGCCATGAAATTAAAAGACGCTTACTCCTGGGAAGAAAAGCTATGACCAACCTAGACAGCATATGAAAAGCAGAGACATTACTTTGCCGACTAAGGTCCGTCTAGTCGAGGCTATGGTTTCTCCAGTGGTCATGTATGGATATGAGAGGTGGACTGTGAAGAAAGCTGAGCGTCGAAGAATTGCTGCTTTTGGAGAAGACTATTGAGAGTCCCTTGGACTGCAAGGAGATCCAACCAGTCAATCCTAAAGGAAACTAGTCCTGAATATTCATTGGAAGGACTGACACCAAAGCTGAAATTTCAATGCTTTGGAATTTCAGGATTCGAAAGGCTCAGGATTTAAGGCTCAGGATTCGAATTCAGATGATGGTGTGAACCAATGCTTTGGTCACCTGATGTGAAAAACTCACTCACTGGAAAAGACCCTGATGTTGGGAAAGATTGAAGGTGGGAGGAGAAGGGGATGACTGAGGATAAGGCGGTTGGATGGCATCACTGGTGCAATGGATATGAGTCTGAGCAAGTCCTGGAGTTGGTGAAGGACAGGAAAGCCTGGCATGCTGCAGTCCATGGAGTGGCGAAGAGTTGGACACGACTGAGTGACTGAACTGAACCAGGAACCAAACAAGCGCCTCACAAGAGAGTCTTGGACAGGGGCCAGATGAATGCTCATGAAAGAACCCCAAAGAAAGGAGTGGTAAAGATGGATGGCAGGGGAAGCAAGAGAAGATCAACTCTAATACCAACCTGCAATCCCAAATTCCTAACCACACAAAACACTCACTGCTAAGAAAAAACAGCCACCAGAGCAATTGGAATAGACGAGATTATCTTATAAAGACTCCAAAGACTGTAACAAAAATATGCCAAGAGTTTCCAGAGATTATCCAAGGCATCACTTCTACTTTTAAAAACTTATGAAAAAGGGGCTTCCCTGGTGGCTCAGGGGTAAAGAATCCTCGAGCCAATGCAGAAGACACAGGTTTGACCTCTGATCCAGGAAGACCCCAGAGGCTGTGGAGGAACTAAGCCCAGGCGCCACAACTACTGAACCTGCTTGCCTAGAACCTGCGCTCTGCAACAAGACGCCACCACACGGGAAGCCCTTGCTGCAACTAGAGAAAAGCCCATGCTGCAATGCGAAGCCAGCACGGCCAAAGTGAACGAATAAAATCAGAAGACAAAAAACGTATGAAAATAACAGGCTAAACACAACCAAGTGATTATGAAAAAAACTTTTTCACAAACCCCTTGTTAAAAAATACCCTAGGTAACATCTTTTGAAATACATTTCTATTTCACATAAACTGTATTTCAAGGAAATAGTGGAATAACTGTGGTTCTATCTACAGGGCAAAAGGCATTCACCACTGAGTAATCATCTCTTCCCACTTCCAGGACTCCTCTTACTCTAAGATTTAAACAGCGTCTCTTACCCACAGTCTCGGGGGCAGGGGTTGACGAGTGCAGTAGTAACCGAAAAGCACAGTACATCCTGACCCCAAGGAAACAGGAGGAAGAGCACTGTGGGTTAAGGCTCAGGATTCGAATTCAGATGATGGTGTGAACCCCAGGACGCTGCTGTGCCCTAAGCTCTCACGTGTGTGATGACTACTTGAAATCACAAAGACAAAGCATAAGTGATTACAGTAATCACCTATAAATGCTTACTAAAATCCTAGTACAGCATTCCAAAGTCAATAAAGCTTTTCCCCAAGTTACGATCACCATAGTAAGACGCTATGATAATCTAAAAAAGATGTCAGTGTGATAACCCTGATTGCCACCTACAAGGATCCTGTATCCTTAATAGAGAGAAAAGCACCCATGTGAAAAGTACACACACACCCTCCGTAGGACTACAGAGTGTTGTTGCTGGGTTTTTTTTTTTCCTCCTTAAAAAAGGAACCACAAAAGGCTTTCCACTTAATCCTATTAAAAAACAAAACAAAACAAAACAAAACAGAATTTCCAGTCGTAAGAGGGACCTGAGAAGATGAAAGACCAGGAAGATCAGGATGAAATTCTGGAAAATGGACTAGAAATGAAAAATGCAGATTTTCATCTGCTTCAAAGTAAGTATTTATTACAAATCAAGAAAAAAAAGGGGGGGAAGGGAAAATTAATCTGTAAGGTAAACAAAAACTTCAGTGTGGTATTAGCTGGCATAAAGACAATATACAGATGAATGGAACAAAATACAGGCCCTGGAAATAAACGCAGATGTATAAATGATGAGCTGATTTTGGATAAAGGTACAAGGCAACTCAAGGGAGAAGAACCTTTTCCAAAGAAGTGTGCTGCCACAACTGGTATCAATATTAAAACAGAAAGAGCCGGCCGCACCTCATATCAAAGTCTAGGATGAGAAAACGGATCACAGACCAACCTGTAACACCTGAACTATGAAACTTCCAGAAGAAAGCATAGGAGAAAATCCTTGTGACTCTGAGTCAAGATTTCAAAAGTGCACTCCATAAATAAAAAAGGATATAGTGGACTTCATCAAAATGAAAAATGGTCAGTGATAAATCTTGTTAAGGGAGTGAAGAAGACAAGCCACAGACCTGGAGAAAACAGGTGCAAAACACACTATTTGACAAAGGGCATGAATCAGGGTATGTAATAAACTCTCAAGATTTAACAGGAAGAAAACAAATAGCCCAATTAAGTGGATGAACAACAGATTTGAACACTTTAACAAAGAAAATGTTCAAATGGGAAGTAAGCTCACGAAAAGATGCCTATCATTTTTCATTAGGAAAATGCAAATATAATCGCAGTGATTGAAATGTCTAATTAAAAATGCCTACCATAAAAAATGCTGCCAACGCCAGCACTGGAGAGGATGTGGAGCAATTGACCTGTTTGGATGGGATGCAAAATGGCAGTCACTTTAACAAGTTCTTAAAAATAAAACATACGTTTATCAGATGACCCAACAGTCCCGTTCTTAAGGCATTTATCCAAGATAAATGAAAAAGGTCACACAAAAACTTGCAAGCATTACCCACTAACGGCTTTGCTCATGACTGCCCCTAAGTGGAAATAAACCAAAAGTCCTTCAACAGGTGACTGGATAAACAATTATATGAAATTCACACCAAGGAACACGACTCGGCAATAGAGGAGGATTAAACGACTGACAGACACGACAACACGGATCAACCTCAAATGGATTCCGTTTATATCCCATTCTGGAAAAGGCAAAGCTACAGGGACAGCAAACACAGGGGGCAAGGGCTGACTCAGGGGCACACGGGCCTTCCGGGGACTGAGAGGAAACCGTTCCACGTCATGTGGCTACATAACTGTGTTTACTAACACAGTCACACACCAAAACGGATAAATTTTACTGCATGTAACTGTACTTCAAGTTTAAAAAAGAATTCTAAGCCTCCCCTTATGCACAAAAATTAGCTAGAAATGAATCACAGACCCACACTTATGAGCTAAAACTATTAAACCTCTAGAAGTAAACATAAGAAAATGAGAAAATATGATCTTCAGGTAGGCCAAGACTCCTTATGTGATTAAAAAAATGACTAAACCATAAGCAAACAAACTGATCAATTGGGCTTTATCAAAATTACAAATTTCTGTTCTTTGAAATACAAGAAAATGAAAAGGAAGCCATGGACTAGGAGAAAATATTATATATATATGAAAAAGAACTTTGTTCAGAATATGTAACTCAATAAAAAGAACCCAACAACAAAGGCAAAACACCTGAACAGATGCTTCACAAAAGAAGATATGCAAACAACCGCAAGGAATATGAGAAGACGTTCAAGGTCAGTAGTCATCGGGAAATTCAAATTTCCATGGCCCAGCAACAGTGGAAACAGTGCTAGACTTTATTTTTTTGGACTCCAAAATCACTGGGGATGGTGACTGCAGCCATGAAATTAAAAGATGCTTACTCCTTGGAAGAAAAGTTATGACCAACCTAGATGGCATATTCAAAGACAGAGACATTACTTTGCCGACTAAGGTCCGTCTAGTCAAGGCTATGGTTTTTCCTGTGGTCATGTATGGATGTGAGAGTTGGACTGTGAAGAAGGCTGAGCGCCAAAGAATTGATGCTTTTGAACTGTGGTGTTGGAGAAGACTCTTGAGAGTCCCTTGGACTGCAAGGAGATTCAGCCAGTCCATTCTGAAGATCAGCCCTGGGATTTCTTTGGAAGGAATGATGCTAAAGCTGAAACTCCAGTACTTTGGCCACCTCATGCGAAGAGTTGGCTCATTGGAAAAGACTCTGATGCTGGGAGGGATTGGGGGCAGGAGGAGAAGGGGACGACCGAGGGTGAGATGGCTGGATGGCATCACGGACTCAACGGACGTGGGTCTGAGGGAACTCCGGGAGATGGTGAAGGACAGGGAGGCCTGGCGTGCTGCGATTCATGGGGTCGCAGAGAGTCAGACATGACTGAGCGACTGAACTGAACAACAAAACCACATCAGGATGACCAAAGTTAAAAGAGTTGACAACAGCGAGCGGCAATGAGGCCAGGTCTCATTTGTCACTGGTGGGCGTGTAAAACAGCAGCTGAAACTGGTAGTTGCTCAGAAAGCTATAAACTCAACACATATGTGGCCCTAACCTCATTCCAAGATAATCACCAAAGAGAAATGACTGCATGTTGACAACGATACAACAAACGCTCATCAAAGCTTTATTCTTACCAGTGAAAGACTGGAGACAACAGATGATTGGAGAAACAGATCAAGGTATGTTCACACAACAGACTACTACTTGGCAGCAAGCAGCAGCTTCCACACGTAACCACACGAATGGCTCCCAGAAACACGATACTCATTCAGAGAAGCCAGACAGAGAGTATTCATCGTATGATTCTAGTTAAGTGAATCTCAGAACCAGAAAAACTAACTGATGGTAATGGAAAGCAGATCACCGCCTGCCTGGGAGTGGCGTGAGCTGTGAGGGAACCACGGGGGATGATGAAAACATTTCCTATTCTGACTGCAGCAGTGGCTTTACACAGGTGAATAAATCTATCAAAGCCCAAAGCACCACTTTACACTTAAAATGGATACTTTATTATATTAAACCTCAGCAAAATTTGGCTTCTTTTTTATTGATGTATAGTTGATGTATATAATATTACAGAAGGTAGAGATTTATAATACAGTGATTCACTATTTTAAAGGTAATGCTCCATGTACAGTTACTATAAACTACTGACTAGATTCTCCATTTTATACCTACTAGTTTGTACCTCTTAATCTCCCACCTCTATCTTCCCCCACCCCCACTTCCCTCTCCCCACTGGCAACCACTGGTTTGTTCTCTGTATCTATGAGTTGGCTTCTTTTTTGTTATACTTACTACTTTGTTGTATTTTTTAAGATTCCACATGTAAGTGATACATCATAGAGTATTTGTCTTGGAGGATATTATGCTAACTGAAGTCAGACAGAGAAAGACAAAACCTGATTTTAAAAAGTGTGTAACAAAGGGAAGACAATACATTGACTCTTTTTCACCAAGCAGGATAGGATGGTGACTATTAGGTAGGTGACAGGAGGCAGTTCTCCTGATCTGTTTCCTCTTTGTAAAACAGATAATAATAGTACCTATTTTAGAGATGGTTGTGAGGATTAAATGAAAATACATGTTGAATATCTGGTATGTAATAATAATGACAGTTATTGAGGACTTATTATCTAACCACATATTCTAGATATTCATTTAATCCTAGCCAACATAATTATCTCTAATATATTAACTTGGCTAAGAAAATTATACACAGTAATAGTTACTGAAGCTAAATGCTCAAACTCACATGAAAAATTATCAATAAATAAACACACATACACACTACTGCAGAAATTACTGTTTCAGTTATCACTCATTGCACACCAAACAGCTCAAAACTTGGTTGCTGAAACCAACATCCATTTACTTTGCTCTGGATTCCTCAAGCAAGGCTGGGCTTGGCTGGCTCCTCAGTGGGTGGGTGGCTGTGGGCGATTCAGAGGGAGGGCTGGATGGCCTTCTCCCTCCCCATGTGTCCTCTCCTGAGTGTCTCCCCCCAAACTACTGGAAGCTGCCTACTTTATGGCCTGAAGCCTCGTCCTGGGCCATGGTCATCTCTGCAGTAACCTGCTGGCCACAAGTGCTGCAGGGCCACGACGTGAAGAAGTACCAGGAAGGGGCTTCTCTGACAGGGATAAGGGGACCAGGTCTGTAAACATCAGAGAAAGACTGCAGAATCAGCCATGGCTGCAAATGGGGATGGCAACCTGAATGTATGTATCATCGCTATTAAAAGGCTGGAATAACAATGAACAGTTGGAAGGCTTGTTTAACAATGTGTTCCTCACACAATATCAATTACATGCTTATTAAAGTACACACCCATTTTAGTGGGGAAAAAAGTGTAGTTCTGTCAATAGTAGCATTGGTTATTGTTGCTTTTTTGAGGGGGCAAGGTGAGATGTATACATATCAGGGTCACCAAGGAAGCCTTTTGAAAAATACAAACCCTGACATCACCATTCTCATTTTAAAAAGGATGTCTAAGGAGTTCTGGTGTGTTCTATCCAAGTGCTCCCTGGAGTCTAACAGGCATACTCATCCCCACATTTCCAGCACACACAGGGTCACGGGAGGGCATGTGATGCAGATAATCCAGATTTTAATTGTTCACCAGAAGCTACAAGTGAGACACCATGTTGAAGAGTTTACAAAACATTTTCACATGAATTATCTCACTTGTTCCTATGAATTAAGCAGGACTGACATCACCTTATTCTTTCTCACACTTCCTTAATAATTTTCAAAAAATGTGTGTTAGAAGAGAAAAAAATTAAGGTGCAGTTATCACAACAAAGAGAATAAGTAAGACTGATTCATAAAATTATTACTTAGTCAAACGCTTACTGGGTGCTTATTATTGTCAAGAGAGGCTGATGCTAAAGAACCCGCCTGTCAGTGCAGAAAACAGATGAGAAGCGGGTTTGATCCTGGGTCGGGAAGATCCCTTGGAGAAGAAAATGGCACCCACTCCAGGATCCTTGCCTGGAGAATCCCAGGGACAGAGGGGCCTGGCGGGTGACAGTCCTTGGGGTCACAGAGAGTTGGACATGCCTGAGTACACAGAGCATACACGCTACCAGACACACGCCTCTGAGGAAACGAAGGGAAATACGCTTGCATTTAATACTGTAACATGAAGATCTGAGTTGCATAAATGAATAATCTTGTTTACCTGTCAGGGCTACTGAACTAAAAAGAAGAAAAGCGCTGCTAAGGTACACCAGGAAGTGCTTCCCTAAAGATTTCATGAACAGGATATTCATCTATATGGAATGATTTACAGATAAAGCCAAGTTGGAAAGCAAAGGAACAGAACAAAAAAACTGCAGTCAATTAAATGGCTGGCAACAAAGAAAAATGAATTTTGCTAGATCCAGGGCCAAAACTGGGGAGAAGGTTGGGGGTCAAGGTGGGAAAGGGCTGGAGAAAAGCAAAAGAGAGAAATTCCTAAATTATAACACAATCATATAACCACCACATGGAGCTTAAGACTGACTAAAATTAGTAATAACAAAAAAGTTAGGAAAATGAATCAAGACATGAAATAGAGCCTATTTATCAATCAGCACAAATGGTTATTGATACAGATTATCTCTTCAAAAGTTCTTTAAACATTTGTATTGATCCGTGTCTTAACACCAATTAGGTCCTCCTTATTCCTGAGCTACCTCCTGGAGGTTAAGGCATCCCATACCAGTAAATATTTCAAGAACACCAGCCAATGATTATCAGCGGCAGTGATAGATCTGTTCGCTGCAGCTCCCTCACTAGACTGAAGCTCCCCGGCAGCAGAGGTCAGGACTTCCCCAGCCTTGGGGACTCAGAACACAGTGCCTGGTCCATGGAAGGGACATAGTTGACTCAAACATTTAATGAACATTTGAATAACGTGGCACACTTCACCCACACACTGTCCTCATCAGCCAGTCATTTCAGTAGTTCAATCTTTTGGGGGATTGAAGTCCTCTGGGGAGCTGAGAAAACCCTGGACTCTTTCCCCAGAAAATGTTCACATGTTCTCAGGCAAAACTCCTCAAGCTCAAGTTTAAGAACCACCACTTGAAATGGGCACCAGAACTGAGAACAACTGAATGTTAGGTCTCATGATGAGAACCGGTCACCTGAACGGCTCAGAAAATGAATCCAGGGCTCTCAGCCTGGATGCGCACAGACCTCTCCTGAGATGTAAACACACGGCTTCACCTTTCCTTTGGCAGCCACCCCAGGGATGCTCTGCTCTAGACTCTCGAACAGCTCTCCTCTGCAGCGAGGCGCTCCTGCTCCTGAGGGTACTCAGGGTCATACTCACTTCTAATTTCTCGTCAAGAGATGGATTAGAGGGGCTTCCATCCCCGGTGGCTCAGACGATAAAGAATCTGCCTGCAATGTGGAAGACATGGGTTCGATCCCTGGCTTGGGAATATCTCCTGGAGAAGCAAATGGCAACCCATTCCAGTATTCTTGCCTGGAGAATCCCCACGGACACAGGAGCCTGGAGGGCTACAGGGGGTCGCACAGATGGATTAAAAATTCCACAGAGCTTTCCCATTTCCACTCCTGCCATGGAGAGCCAGGTGGTGCCAATGGTAAAGAACCCGACTGCTATGCTGGAGACCTAAGAGATGTGGGTTCAATCCTTGGGTCAGGAAGATCCCCTGGGAGAGGAAATGGCAACCCACTCCACTTGCCTGGAGAATCCCATGGATTGAGAAGCCTGGCAGACTTAAGTCCATGGGGTCACAAAGAGTCAGACACAACCGAAGTGACTTAGCACACACGTCCAGTCTGGCAAGGTCATTTTGAATCTTCCTCCATCTTTAATTCAGCCACCATGGTTGAATTTTGCCAGCTATGTTGTTTCTTTTTCTTTACTCACTTAAATCATGAACAAGACTAAAAAGAACCTGTATTTATAATATCTTCTCTTTAAAATAAATTCTGAAAGTGATTTAGATTTGAGAACGAGTAAAATACTGGCCAGATGCATTTATACTCAAGACATACTAGTCCAAGAAAAGCATTTTCATGTCCTAAAACTATATGAACTATAAAAGCCAGTATTTTCATCTCCATGTTCACAAATTATTCACTATGCCATCATGGAGCTAACACTCAACTTTGAATCTTACAAAAAGTAGGATCGTAACACGGCTTGTTAAAATATTTTTTTCTGTTTCGAAAGTCCTGGAGGAGTCTTTCTGCAAGCATGAAAGCACAACAAAAGGAAATATGGGGAAGGGGGGCAGGTAGGTAAGGGGGAACTCAATTCTATCATGGCTAGGATCCCAACCAACCAAGGACACAGAGGAGTTAATTATATTGGCATCCTTAAATTGCCCTGCTCTCACTTGCCTACAAAGCACAGTACAAGATTTTCAACGTTTCTGTTCTAACTGCTACTGTACTGCTAAGTCGCCTCAGTCGTGTCCGGCTCTGTGCGAACCCACAGACGGCAGCCCACCAGGCTCTGCCATCCCTGGGATTCTCCAGGCAAGAGCGCTGGAGGGGGTTGCCATT
The DNA here is from genome assembly GCA_006410735.1 of Raphicerus campestris. Taxonomy (NCBI): domain Eukaryota; kingdom Metazoa; phylum Chordata; class Mammalia; order Artiodactyla; family Bovidae; genus Raphicerus; species Raphicerus campestris. The sequence continues at coordinate 258,402 of SJYW01043147.1, read as the reverse complement.
GCCTTCTCCAGTTTCTGTTCTAAACTAACACCAATTCAGACTTCAAATTCTGATGCCCTATGTGGAACTCTCTTTTGTCAGAAGCCCAATATATATTTAAAACTATTAATACACTAAAATAGCATTCTGGGACCTTTGTGTTTCAAATATTAAATTATATTTCTAAATCAATCAGCAATTCACGTCAAAGGTATTCAATAGTCTGCATTCTGACAGTTATCAGTTTAAAACAGACTATGACTACTCTAAGATTTAATTTGTACTTTGAAATAAATTAGAACTAAGAATAAAGGTTTTCTCAACTGTGAGCACTAAATATTTCATAATGCTTTATCTTGCACAATCATGTCCCAGGCCAGTTCTGATTTATTAAAGTGAACAAGTACAATCCACTTGTGGACAGTATTAGAGTTATTAGCTCTCTTCCAGGCCCAAGCTAAGGGAAATGTTGCACCTTTCTGACTTCAGTCATAGGCACAGATGCCATTTCACATTCTGTGACAAAGTTGTTGATATTTGGACTTGAAAACCACGTAATCAGCATAGAGGTCTTGGAAGTGCTGCCACCATGGCAATTCTTATTACTCTTTTGGGAGCTTCACTGGTGCCAGACTGAACACCAGGCGTTCACCCTAACTGGACAACCATCAGAGGCCAAGTCAACTGGCATTTAGACAGCCTAACTCTCCCCAGGCCTCAGTAAGTCGCTGTGCGCCACACAGGAAAGCTGCTCTCCAGCTCCCTGCATAGCCAGTTCCTGCCTACCTTTCCAACCCTGCTTCCCCCTCCCGCCTCTCGAAGCCCAGCCACCCCCATTTCCTTCCTTCTCGGCATGCCAAGCTCTTTCCCAGCTCACCAGCCTGGTCTCCTCTGATGCTGCAGGGCCTCTTCTGGAAGGCTCCTCTAAGACTGGTCACCGCATCCCCTGAACAGGAGCGAGCAGCAGTCTAGCCAGATCCTGTGCACCACGGTTCTCCGAATGCAGCTTGCACAACGCTGGGGGTCCCTGGAGGACCTCTCAGAGGGCTCACAAGTCAAACTATTTCACAGTAAGTCCACTACATACAAACTTTCAGTGATGAGAACATGCCCCTGAATGCCAGCTGTTGTACTGTACTTCTGTTACTACTGTACTTTTCAAGGCACTGTAAGAGTAAAAACGCTTGATTTTTTGTTTTTATGTATTATTTGTGTGACGAGTATTATAAAACTAGTACACAGCAGTACTGTATAGCCAACTGTGTTAGCTGGGCACCTAGGCCAACTCTGTTGGACTTAAGGGGCTTCCCTGACAGCTCAGCTGGTAAAGAATACGCTTGCAACGCAGGAGACTCTGGTTCAATTCCTGGGTCGGGAAGATCCCCTAGAGAAGGGAATGGCTACTCCCTCCAACATTCTGGCCTGGAGAATTCCATGGACAGAAGAGCCTGGCGGGCCACAGTCCATGGGGTTGCAAAGAGTCAGACATGACTGAGAGACTTTCACACACACGCAAGGATATGCTCTCAGAATGGACGCTGTTCCTATGTAGAGGACTCTCTGTATAATCGGCCTTTTCCACTATGCTTTTGTGTGCATTAATGGTGCAAAACCAATGGTGGTAAAGCTGCTAGCTTGGTGCCCCTGAGCACAAATCAAGACACTGGTCACAAACTGTCAAGGTCACACATTCTTCACTACAATGCATGCACAGTAAAAAAGGAGAAAACAAAAAAAGGCCACTTTACTTAACAGTGTCCTTGAGGAAGCAGTAAAAATAATTAATTGTATTAAATCTTGCCCTTTAAATGCACGTCTTTTGAATATTCTGCACACAGAATGGGATGTCTGCATATAGTGTGGCTGCTACACACTCAAGCATGGCGTCACCTGGGGAAAAAGCACTTGTGTGAGGGTGTGGGAAGTGGTCTGAAACAGGCGGCTTTATCATGGAATGCCATTTTTACCTGTAAGAACGACTAACAAGCTATTGCTATTCCAGATGCGGGTCTCTGGCAGACACCTTCTTGGAAATGAAAGAAATGAGAACTCTCATTTCAAGAAAAATTGGTAGCATTTTGTCAGCGATCAAACTTGAACTTCCAACAGGAATTCTGGAAAATCTACATCACTCAGGGTGACCTTAACTACTTCCCAATATTTAATTTTTCTGAGAAGATGGGTGGTGATGTTACAAGATGTCATTTAAAGAAATAATTGTATATTGAATGTGTTGAAATGTGGCAAGATCTGCAAAAGAGTGAGCCAGTATTTCCAACTGACTGGATCTTAATGACCCAGATAACCATGATGGTGTGATCACTCACCTAGAGCCAGACATCTTGGAGTGTGAAGTCACATGGACCTTAGGAAGCATTGCTACGAACAAAGCTAGTGGAGGTGATGGAATTCCAGCTGAGCTATTCCACATCCTGAAAGATGATGCTGTTGAAGTGCTACTCTCAACATGCCAGCAAATTTGGAAAACTCAGCAGTGGCCACAGGACTGGAAACGGTCAGTTTTCAATCCAATCCCAAAGAAAGGCAATGCCAAAGAATGCTCAAAGTACTGTACAACTAACTGAGCTCATCTCACACGCTACCAAAGTAATGCTCAAAATTCTCCAAGCCAGGCGTCAACAGTATGTGAACTGAGACCTTCCAGATGTTCAAGTTGGGTTTAGAAAAGGCAGAAGAACCAGAGATCAAACTGCCAACATCCGCTAGATCATGGAAAAGGAGAATTCCAGAAAAACATCTACTTCTGCTTTATTGACTATCCCAAAGCCTTTGACGTGTGGATCACAACTGTGGAAAATTCTTAAAGAGAGGGGAATACCAGACCACCTTACCTGCCTCCTGAGAAATCTGTGTGCAGGTCAAGAAGCAACAGTTAGAATCAGACGTGGAACAAAAGACTGGTTCCAAATCAGGAAAGGAGTACTTCAAGGCTGTATATTGTCACCCTGCTTAATTACCTTATATGCAGAGTACATCATGAGAAATGCCAGGCTGGATGAAGCACAAGCTGGAATCAAGACTGCCGGGAGAAGTATCAGTAACCTCAGATATGCAGATGACTCCACCCTTATGGCAGAAAGCAAAGAGGAACTAAAGAGCCTCTTGATGAAAGTAAAACAGGAGAGTGAAAAAGCTGGCTTAAAACTCAACATTCAAAAAACTAAGATCATGGCATCTGGTCCCATCACTTTATGGCAAATAGATGGGGAAACAATGGAAACAGAGAGAGACTTTATCTTCTTGGGCTCCAAATCACTGCAGATGTTGACTGCAGCCATGACATTAAAAGACACTTGCTCCTGGGAAGAAAAGCTATGACCAACCTAGACCACATTAAAAAGCAGAGACTCTACTTTGCCTACAAAGGTCTGTCTAGTCAAAGCTATGCTTTTTCCAGTGGTCATGTATGGGTGTGAGAGTTAGACCATAAAGAAGGCTGAACGCCAAAGCACTGATGCTTTTGAACTGTGGAGCTGGAGAAGACTCTTGAGAGCCCTTTGGACTGCAAGGAGATCCTACCTAAAGGAAATCCTAAAGGAAATCCATGCTGAAGATTCATTGGAAGGATTGATATCGAAGCTGAAGCTCCAATAGTTTGGTCACCTGACTTGAAGAGCTGACTCACTGGAAAAGACCCTGATGCCGGGAAAGACTGAAGGCAGGAGAAGGGGACAACAGAGGATGAGATGGTTGGATGGCACCACTGACTTAATGGAAATGAGTTTGAGCAAGCTCTGGGAGATGGTGAAGAACAGAGAAGCCTGGTATGCTGCAGTCCATGGGGTCACAAAGAGTCAGACATGACTGAGCGACTGAACAATAATGTACCATGTTCCCAAATCAGGTATGGGGGGAAGATCCACGCAAAGTGCAGACAAGTCAATGGATTTCAAAGGAACAGAGTAAAACAAACACACGAAACCCTTCATATGATTTCAGACATTACAACTAACTTCTAAGAAACTACCACTTACGGAGTCTTCGTGAGTTATCATAGAGAGAGAGAGACTGTGTGTGTGTGTGTGTATGCATGCGCACTCAACTGTGTCAGACTCTTCGTGACCCCATGGCCTACAGCCCACCAGGCTCCTCAGTCCGTGGAACTCTCCAGGCAGATTGCCACTTCCTACTCCAGCGGATCTACTCGACTCAGGGACTGAACCCATGTCTCGTGCATTGGCAGGAGAATTTATTACCACTGTGTCACTGGGAAGCCTGAGTATCAGAGAACAGTCACAATCACCCAAAAAAGTATTGTATTAGTAATGTAATGTGACAGTATTAAAATACTCCTCCGTTTCCCAAGTACCTATCTGGCAGGTTGGATTTCCCTTATATAAAGTTATATGTTGCAATGGAAGGAACTCAGAAGCAGATAAGAGAATTCAAGTGTTTTTTTAAACCAGGCGTTGAAGACACTTGCAAATTTGTAAAACAAAATCGCACTTGCCTTTTTTTTTGCAGAAATTGATAAGCCAGTCCTAAAATTCCTATGGAAATACGAGGGACTCAGAGAAGTTAATCTTGAAAAAGGATTAAGTTAGAGGGTTCACACTTCCCTATTTTGAAACTTACCATAAAAAAACAATAATCAAAATAGTATGATACTGGCATAAGGACCAACACACAGATCAAAGGAATAGTCCAGAAAAGAACCATATATTTATGATCACTGGGGTTTTTCTTTTTTGTAATTTACTACTTAATGTGAAATGAGTTTCTATTACCACCTTGTAACTCTTTTTGCAGAGGGAAGAGGGATGAAGGGGAGGGGCTTTCTTCTCCATTGCAAACAGTACTTCCATTTTGAGATGGATCACTTGGTTTTTGACAAGGACGTCTAGACAATCCAATGAAGAAAGAACAGTCTTCTAACAAAGGTGGTGGCACAATTTGCTATTTACATACAAAAGAATCAAGTTTTACTATTTCCCACCACAAAATTTAGCTCTGAACAGATAACAGATCCAAATGTAAGAGATAAAAATTTAAAACATTTAGAAGAGAACATATTAGTAAATCTATATTTTTGGACTAGGCAATGGTTTCTAAAATATGACACCAAAAGTGACAAAATAAAAATATAAATAAAATGGACTTTGTCAAAATTGAGAACTTTTTGCTTCAAAGGAAGGCCACCTTCAAGAACGTGAAAAGAACCCACAGAATGGAAGAAATTATTTGCACATTGTATATGACCCTTCACAAACTCATAAGGACCTTCACAAACTTGTAAGGATAGCTAGTACAAGAATGATGGATGAGCTCATTAGTGTTCAGTCACCACAAGTCTCCGACTCTTTGCAACCCCACAGACTGCAGCACACCAGGCTTTCCCATCCTCCACTATCTCCCAGAGTTTGCTCAAATTCATGTTCATGGGGCATAGTCAACAAAGCAGATGTTTTTCTGGAATCCCCTTGTTTTTCTCTATAATCCAACAGATGTTGGCAATGGTTCCTCTACCTTTTCCAAACCCAGCTTCAACAACTGGAAGTTCTTGGTTCACATAATGTTGAAGCCCAGCTTGAAGGATTTTGAGCATTACCTTGCTACCATGTGAAATGAGTGCAATTGTAGGGTAGTTTGAACATTCTTTGGATTGCCCTTCTTTGGGATTGGAATGAAATTTGACCTTTTCTAATCCTTTGGCCACTGCTGAGTTTTCCAAATTTGCTGGCACTTAAACAGCACCATCTTTTAGGAGTTGAATAACTCAGCTGGAATTCCATCACCTCCACTAGTTTTGTTTGTAGGGATGCTTCCTAAGGCCTACTTGACGTCACGTTCCAGGATGTCTGGCTTTGGGCGAGTGACCACACCATCATAGTTATCCAGATCATCAAGGCCTTTTTCGGTACAGTTCTTCTGTGTATTCTTGCCACCTCTTCTTAATCTTTTCTGCCTCTGTTAGGTTCTTGATGTTTCTGTTCTTTATTTTTGCATCAAATGTTCCCTTGGTTATCTCCAATTTTCTCGAAGAGATCTCGTCTTTCCCATTCTATTGTTTTCCTCTATTTCTTTGCATTAAGAAGGCTTTCTTATCTCACCATGCTATTCTCTGGAACTCTGCATTTAGTTAATTATTAGAGAAGTGCACATCAAATTTACAATAAGGTATCATCCACACCATCAGAATGGACATCAAATCCACAAATAACAAATGCTGGAGAAGGTGTGGAGAAAAGGAAAGCGTCCTACACTGTTGGTAGGAATGTAAGCTGGTGCAACCAATATGGAAAACAGCACGTAAGTTCCTTAAAAAACTAGAACTAGGGCTGCCATAGGATCCTTCAATCGCACTCCTGGGCATACACCCTCAAAGACAAAAACTCTAATTCAAAAAGATACATGCACCCCAACGTTCACAGCAGCACTATTTACAATAGCGAAAACATGGAAGCAATCTAAACGTCCACTGACAGATGAATGAAGAAGCTGTGATATACATATACAGTGGAAAGTTACTCAGCCATAAAAGAATGAAATAACAGCATTTGCAGCAACACAGATGGACCTACAGATTATCATACTAAGTGAAGTTAAGCCAAAGAAAAACAAATACTCTAAGATATCACTTATATGTGGAATCTTAAATATGACACAAATGAAGTTATTTATGAAACACAAACAGACTCACAGACAAACATACCATTAAAAAGCGGTAAGGGTATGGGGGAAGGGCTAAATCATGAGTTTGGGATCAGCAGGTACAATTATATATTGAATATAAAATACACAAGTTCCTACTGTATAGCACCCCTGGAGAAGGAAAACGGCAAACCCCTCCAGTATTCTTGCCTTGAAAGTCCCATGGACAGAGGAGCCTGATGGTCTATGGTCCATGGGGTCAAAGAGTCGGACACAACAGAGCACACACACCCACTATATAGCACAAGGACCTATATTCAACAGCCTGTATAAAACACAGTGGTATAACTCAATGTTTGCTCTACACCAGAAGCACAACATTGTAAGTCAGCTACGAAAAGTGAAAGAAGTGAAGTAGCTCAGTTGTGTCCAACTCTGTGACCCCACAGACTGGAGCCCTTCAGGCTCCTCTGTCCACGCGAGTCTCCAGGCAAGAATACTGGAGTGGGTTGGCATTCCCTTCTCCAGGGGATCTTCCCCACCCAGGGATTGAATCCAGGTCTCCTGCATTGCAAGCCACCAGGGAAGCCCTGTGAGTCAACTATACTTCAATAAAAAATTTTTTTAAAATTAAGATAATAATATAAAAATTAAAGCAAAAGATAGATGGTTAGAAGTGTTGGTGNTTTTGTAATTTACTACTTAATGTGAAATGAGTTTCTATTACCACCTTGTAACTCTTTTTGCAGAGGGAAGAGGGATGAAGGGGAGGGGCTTTCTTCTCCATTGCAAACAGTACTTCCATTTTGAGATGGATCACTTGGTTTTTGACAAGGACGTCTAGACAATCCAATGAAGAAAGAACAGTCTTCTAACAAAGGTGGTGGCACAATTTGCTATTTACATACAAAAGAATCAAGTTTTACTATTTCCCACCACAAAATTTAGCTCTGAACAGATAACAGATCCAAATGTAAGAGATAAAAATTTAAAACATTTAGAAGAGAACATATTAGTAAATCTATATTTTTGGACTAGGCAATGGTTTCTAAAATATGACACCAAAAGTGACAAAATAAAAATATAAATAAAATGGACTTTGTCAAAATTGAGAACTTTTTGCTTCAAAGGAAGGCCACCTTCAAGAACGTGAAAAGAACCCACAGAATGGAAGAAATTATTTGCACATTGTATATGACCCTTCACAAACTCATAAGGACCTTCACAAACTTGTAAGGATAGCTAGTACAAGAATGATGGATGAGCTCATTAGTGTTCAGTCACCACAAGTCTCCGACTCTTTGCAACCCCACAGACTGCAGCACACCAGGCTTTCCCATCCTCCACTATCTCCCAGAGTTTGCTCAAATTCATGTTCATGGGGCATAGTCAACAAAGCAGATGTTTTTCTGGAATCCCCTTGTTTTTCTCTATAATCCAACAGATGTTGGCAATGGTTCCTCTACCTTTTCCAAACCCAGCTTCAACAACTGGAAGTTCTTGGTTCACATAATGTTGAAGCCCAGCTTGAAGGATTTTGAGCATTACCTTGCTACCATGTGAAATGAGTGCAATTGTAGGGTAGTTTGAACATTCTTTGGATTGCCCTTCTTTGGGATTGGAATGAAATTTGACCTTTTCTAATCCTTTGGCCACTGCTGAGTTTTCCAAATTTGCTGGCACTTAAACAGCACCATCTTTTAGGAGTTGAATAACTCAGCTGGAATTCCATCACCTCCACTAGTTTTGTTTGTAGGGATGCTTCCTAAGGCCTACTTGACGTCACGTTCCAGGATGTCTGGCTTTGGGCGAGTGACCACACCATCATAGTTATCCAGATCATCAAGGCCTTTTTCGGTACAGTTCTTCTGTGTATTCTTGCCACCTCTTCTTAATCTTTTCTGCCTCTGTTAGGTTCTTGATGTTTCTGTTCTTTATTTTTGCATCAAATGTTCCCTTGGTTATCTCCAATTTTCTCGAAGAGATCTCGTCTTTCCCATTCTATTGTTTTCCTCTATTTCTTTGCATTAAGAAGGCTTTCTTATCTCACCATGCTATTCTCTGGAACTCTGCATTTAGTTAATTATTAGAGAAGTGCACATCAAATTTACAATAAGGTATCATCCACACCATCAGAATGGACATCAAATCCACAAATAACAAATGCTGGAGAAGGTGTGGAGAAAAGGAAAGCGTCCTACACTGTTGGTAGGAATGTAAGCTGGTGCAACCAATATGGAAAACAGCACGTAAGTTCCTTAAAAAACTAGAACTAGGGCTGCCATAGGATCCTTCAATCGCACTCCTGGGCATACACCCTCAAAGACAAAAACTCTAATTCAAAAAGATACATGCACCCCAACGTTCACAGCAGCACTATTTACAATAGCGAAAACATGGAAGCAATCTAAACGTCCACTGACAGATGAATGAAGAAGCTGTGATATACATATACAGTGGAAAGTTACTCAGCCATAAAAGAATGAAATAACAGCATTTGCAGCAACACAGATGGACCTACAGATTATCATACTAAGTGAAGTTAAGCCAAAGAAAAACAAATACTCTAAGATATCACTTATATGTGGAATCTTAAATATGACACAAATGAAGTTATTTATGAAACACAAACAGACTCACAGACAAACATACCATTAAAAAGCGGTAAGGGTATGGGGGAAGGGCTAAATCATGAGTTTGGGATCAGCAGGTACAATTATATATTGAATATAAAATACACAAGTTCCTACTGTATAGCACCCCTGGAGAAGGAAAACGGCAAACCCCTCCAGTATTCTTGCCTTGAAAGTCCCATGGACAGAGGAGCCTGATGGTCTATGGTCCATGGGGTCAAAGAGTCGGACACAACAGAGCACACACACCCACTATATAGCACAAGGACCTATATTCAACAGCCTGTATAAAACACAGTGGTATAACTCAATGTTTGCTCTACACCAGAAGCACAACATTGTAAGTCAGCTACGAAAAGTGAAAGAAGTGAAGTAGCTCAGTTGTGTCCAACTCTGTGACCCCACAGACTGGAGCCCTTCAGGCTCCTCTGTCCACGCGAGTCTCCAGGCAAGAATACTGGAGTGGGTTGGCATTCCCTTCTCCAGGGGATCTTCCCCACCCAGGGATTGAATCCAGGTCTCCTGCATTGCAAGCCACCAGGGAAGCCCTGTGAGTCAACTATACTTCAATAAAAAATTTTTTTAAAATTAAGATAATAATATAAAAATTAAAGCAAAAGATAGATGGTTAGAAGTGTTGGTGAGGATGTGGAGAGACTGAGACAGATTTCAATTTTTAGCTGGAATGTAAACTGGCTGAAAAGCAGTTTGATAGTTCTTTAAAACGTTAAATGTAAAATTACCATATGACCCAGCAATTACAATTATACTCCTAGAACTATTCCCAAAAGAAGAGAAAACATGTCTACACAAAAATTTCACATACAAAAAATATGTAACAGGAATGCTAACAGCATTATCTATATTAGCCTAAATGCAGAAACAGCCCACATGCCCATCAGTTAATGAACGTATAAACAGAATGTGGTATATTCAAATAATGGATTATTATTTGGCAACCAAAAGGAATGAATTACTGATATCTGCTTCAGCACGGATGAACACGGGAAATATTTATGTTAAATGAAAAATGCTAGGCATGAAAGGCCATGTATAGGTAATTCCATTTATATGAAATGTCCAGAATAGGTAAATCTGTAGAAACAGAAAGATTAGTGATGCCAGGGGGTGAGGTGAGGAGAGGATGGGACGGGACTGCTGCTGAGTATAGCGTTTCTTCTGGGGGGATGAAGGGAGGCACGGATTGCTGTAACTCGCAGGGACATCACATTAACATCAGATATAACAAAAAAAGCAGATTCACAGATATACAGAACTAATGTTTAGAAGTAGGGAGAGGCAATACAGCAGCAGGAGATTAAGAGGTACAAACTATTATGTGCAAAATAAGCTCAATACATTGTACAACAGGAGGAATATATAGGCAATATTTTATAGCAACTGTAAACAGAGAATAGCCTTTAAAATTGTGAACCACTCTACTGTACAGCTGTAACTTATATATGATACATCAACTATACTTAAAAAAAAAAAACCTACGGACTTCCCTGGTAGTACAGAGGATAAGAATCAATCTGGCCAACACAGGGGACACAGGTTCAACCCCAAGCCGGGGAAGACTCCACATGGCACGGAGTAACAAGTCCGCAAGTCACGCTACCGAAGCCCAGGCACCTCGAGCCCGTGGTCCACAGCAAGAGGAGCCCCTGCTCACGGCAATGAGAGAAAACACACACAGAACGACCAAGACTGCACAGCCAAACAGAGAAAAAGTCTGCGAATACTGTATTAAGCGCTGCAAAGTCAAAGTTACAAAAGCGAGCTCTGAGTATTTCTTGTACAGAACAACAAATGGCATTGAAAGTAAAGTTAATTTCAACCTTCAACACAAGGTGGTCACCACAGGACTATCCCCACCCACAAGTACACAACTTTACAATGTTATGAAGCATGTGAACGTACACTTTCACATACTAATACATTTTATACATGGCAAACAATCTCTAACTTCACAAGTCCTCAATGCCATGTGTTAGAAAAGGATACGGTAATTGAAAAATATACAGTAAATCAGCATACAATTGGATGGTATTCTATTGGGAACAAAGTTAATGATATCTTTCCCTAGGAAGCAGCCAAATCAAAGGATGTATGTTCTTTACTACCTAAAACACTTTGACAGGGAGGGTAATAATTTGAGATGTTTTTACTGAAATGCCTTTTACCACACCATAGAATTTTTTCATGTTCTCTCTTAAGATCTTTCATATTCCTTTGATCCCATCCTGTTTGTTAACCTCCGAGAGTAATATATGAGAATCTTTTAATTGTTGTGGTCTAATGGTAAACTCGATTATCAAAACTCTCTGTACAACATTCCAGTGAAAAATATGCCAGATTTTATTTGAGGATAGTTGTTAACCTGACACTATAACTTTAGCTAGATTAAGTTTAGTTACCTCCTATCACGGGCCTGCTCACTCATTCAGTTACCTCTTATCACGGGACTACTCATTTGTATTAGAACAATGGACGTCAGGGAGCTGGCACATTTGGCTACCACCAAAACAATTCATACAAAGCACTCCCTGCACACCAGCCTGCGCTACAGGTGACGTGTCCTTAAAAGCTTAACACTGTAAATAACAGGAAAGGTGTTTCAGGACAAAAAAAAAAGTTATATAAATTATCTGAGAATTCTGTTTTTTTCACTGGTAAGTTTTTCCAGTGTTTTTTAAATAAATACAAAATTTGAACATCAAATAGTAAAACAGTCATTGCACTTTGTAGTTTCATCTGAAGGCAAACCGTCAGGTCCGACTCTTTGCGACCCCATGGACTGTAGGCCACCAGGCCTCCCTGTCCATGGGATTCTCCAGGCAAGAATCCTGGAATGGGTTGCCATTTCCTTCTCCAGGGGATCTTCCCGACCCAGGGATCGAACCTGGGTCTCCTGCGTTGCAGGCAGACACTTTAACCTCTGAGCCACCAGGGAAGCCCAAACTTTTAAAATAAACTCACAATGACAAGTATTTTACAAGTTAAACTGGCACACGATGTTTAGTCAAGAGAATATTCTAAGAAAGACGTGGTTTCAGACTTAGACTTTTCCCACCAGTCAATATGACACTATAGTACTCAGATTTCTCTACCCTAGCATCACTGGCAAGCAGACAGGTCAGTGAACTCAGAAGTCTGAGTTATTCTCTGAAGAGTAAGCAGGATATGGAATAAGGGAACTATCTCTGTTTCTGATGCTGGCAAAACAAAAAAGCCCACCAACTACAAATAGTCCTGGCTCCTAACAAAGGTAAAATACCGTAAAATCAAATGCAAAGACTGGTAGCCACTGAACCTGTGCAAGACACATTTTAATCATCACCACGTATGAAAATAAACACGGAGACAATGGAGCAGGCTTTAGCAACAGGAAGGCATAGAAAACAGGGACTGGACCTGCTCTGCGTGCCCCTGGAGGCTGATCCAGCACAGTATTTCGTGAGCAGTGTCTTAAACGTGAAGTGAAGGCAAACGGGTGATGTGTCACCTCTGGGTCTTCAAGAGGATGGGATTAGAAGGCAGGTAGACAAAATTGGTTTCAACTGGACCTAAAGAACTTCTTTAACAAACAGTGATAAAATGGTAGACTAGATTACTGGCAACTGGAATCACCATCTCAAGAATTTCAAGGGGTAAATAAGCCAGGATGTTTGGGACATTCTCTTCAGTTGAAAGCAGGCAGTCCAGGTGTAATTCATGTCACCTGTAACTTGATTATTCAGACACTGGTACCTTTAACTAGTGGGAACTCTGAGGAGATAGAACTCATTCAAGAGACAGGATATGTCCGAGTCCCACTCTTCACAATGCAGAGGAGGAAAAGAGAGAGAACAGAGAAGCAAAGGCTCTGAGATACAGACTGTCAATAAAGGTGGCTCCATATGGGCTTTCGGGGCTGTTAGAGGCGTGAAAAGCCTCCATCTGACGCCCGGTGACTTGACGGCAGCAGCAGCGAAGACCGTCACCTCTCCTCCCCTCCCACCACGATCACCGCATCTCACAGGAGTCACCCCCAGGGCTCCTGGCGCCCCTTATCTGTACACAAGAGTCTCTCACCCTCTCATTTTGATATCCCCCCCGCCCCCCGCCAGCACTTTGACAAAGAGAGGTAATAAAAGGATGAGTAAGCACGCCGCAGCTGATCTTGGTCAAAGAGCACAGACCCTGGCACCGACCGTGGAAAATGGGGGTGAAGCAGCAGAAGGGAAGCGAAGTCGAGGAGCTCGGCCAACGAGCAGGCAGCTCCCAGCCTTCCCAGGGCAGCTCGTGCCGCCTCCTTCTGCAGCCGCCACAGACCCCGAAGCCCTGCCCTCGCCACCCCACCCCACTGTGGTCAAGAGCGCCCTTTTCCTTGGACAGCTACTTCTTAAAAACAACACAGAAAAAGTAATTTTTCCAGACTTCCGGTTGTCAAAGACAATAAAAACCTCACCCTGAAGCATGGTTAAGTTCAACGGTTCTGTTTTCTCCCTCGTTTTCTGGCATCCTGTCCACCACCTCCCACCCCAGACCACCTCTGTTAGGGGTGGAAAAAGCGACTGCCACTCTCAGTTTCAAATGTATGTCAACCTCTGGCGGGGTGTGGGGAGGGGTACTTCTGAATTACTACGACATTCTCATTACAAGTATCTGACCTTATTTTTTCCTCCCCAAAGGAAAAAACAGGACACCAAGAGGCCAGAAATTCCCCTTTCTCTGCCCTCCTACTTCGGTCGCTGGCAGCATCTCGGGAGGCTTCCGAAGCGGGAGGTTGGGGCGGGGGCGGGGGGGTCTTTCGAGTTTCTTCCTAGGAAACTGGCCCTCAGCAGCCAACGTCCTCTGAGCTCCCGGGTTTGCTTTAAAATGTTGAAACTTCACAAGACAGAAAAATTACGGCTAAGGAGCCACGTCCTTTGTTGAAGCCCCACGGGTTTTAATTGGGGGTGGAAAAGGCCACCAGCAACAATCACGGACTGCGGAGGGACAGGTGCGACTCCGGGGCTGTGGAGGGCCCTGCGGCGGGCGGCGCGGCGGCCAACCCGGCCCGGCCCGATCCGACCCGAGCGCCCGTTCGCCCGCGGCCTCCCACACGCGTTCCCCGCGCTGCCCCGCGGGTCCGGCCGCGCCGCCGGCCTCCGCTCCAAGATGGAGGTGGCGGCGACGGCGGGCGGCCGGTTACGAAACGCGCGGCCGCCACATGGCCGCTCCGGCCCCAAACTTGGCCGGGCCCCGGGCGAGGCTCGGGGCCCGGGGAGCGAGGAGGCCGCGCGGCGCCCGCCACTCACCCACAGACCGGTAGCCCAGGATCGCGATCTTCCGGGACTTGGACTGCGGCATCTTGGCGGCCTGCTCAGCCCCGGGTCAACCACATCAACCGCGGCGGCGGCGGCTCCTTCGCAGCGATCGGCGGCGGCCGCGCCGGGGCACAGCGGCATCCAGGGGCGGGGCGGGGCGGGCGGGCGCGGCTGCCTCAGCTCCTCGCTCGCGCGCCCAACTGCCCGGAACCGCCGCGCGGCCCCGCCCCCAAACACGCCCACGTGACCGCGCGACGCCGCAGGCAGCTCGCGTCAGCACCGCCCTCCCGCGGCCGCGGCCCCTTCCCCCAAACGCACGGGGTGTGCGTCGGGAGGTGTTTTACTTTAAAGGGAAAAAGAGGGGACGCCGAGATGCCCCTGGAAAAGTCACGACTAAAACTCGCTGCGTCATGACCCGCCCACTGTCTTCCGCCGCTTTTTAATGACGCCAGCTCTCCCCGAGCGCTGATTGGACAGTTCCCATCCGCCCGCGCGCTGACGCGACGGAAACTCCTTCTCCCATTGGGGGGGCGGGCGGTGAAGAGGCGGGCCCGGAGGCGGGGGCTGCTTGGCCCGGCAGCTAAAAATAAACGCCGACTAGGAGCGCGCGGCTGGGCGCCGGTGAAGTTTGGAGGCTTCTTACTTCGGAGGGGCTGGAGGCGGGTGGAAGGGGCGGAGAGAAGCTACCTCCCCAGGGATTGGTTAGATCGCGGGGAGGGGGCGGGGCGACGCGTGAGAGGCGCGGTGATTGGTGGGCCGTTGAGCGGTCCTTGAACTCGCGCCCGCTGAGCCCTTAAAAGGCACGAGGCGCGTGGCGAGTGCCTTGCTGGGCTGTTGGTTGGCTGGTGTCTTCCTCGTGTGTGTTTTTTTTGTTTCTGTTTTTAAATTGCTGCATTGGCTTTCGTGAGTGTAGGTTGGAGGATGTAGGTGATGACGAAGTATCAGCCATGGGTGAAGCACTATGGGAAGAATGGAGTATACGTTCATTGAAAATGTGAACGTGTTTCATGAAAAAAGCGTTCTCCTCGGTTCTCATGCATCTCCTCAGTGCCGGTCTTAACGCTGGCGTTTGCGAATCCCACACATCTCACGGGAAAGGAACAGCGCCGGCTCGACGCAGGTTTAACTGTCAACGCCTGTATGGCTAATTGAGTAAGGCAGACTTAAAACACCGCCGTTGTTGGCTGAGAACTCTCCAGAACCGTCCTTCCAGGGGGATTTAAGATCGGAGAGCCGGTGCTCTGGCGTGGGCTTTCTCCGCTGAAGGGTGCTCTGACAACCCCGTTTTCAGTGGTGCTGGTGAAGGGTGTCTGGGGGTAGCACCAGTCTTGGAGGGCAGGGAGGGACGCCAGCTTCGGAGGCCTGGATCATGCGACAAGAAGGTGAAAACCGGGCCCAAGAAAACAGGATGCGATCAGAGCTTTCTATTATGCTAGGTATTCTTGTCCATGGAGGATGCTGAAGAAGCAGATACCTGCTACCCGTACTGAAGTCCCTCTGTCGTCCTCGGGCTGTCTGGCAGTGTTAACCTGCCTGGTTAAGTGGGACCGCTGCTCTCTGGTCATGGCCTCGCCTAGTGAGCACCGAGAAGCTCCCAGGAAACAGCGGCAAGGGCAGGGTTCTTGGGTTAGGAAGATTTAGAGGTGACAGTCCCTAGGACTGTCGCGGTGTTGCGTTTAGAACACTGACATTGGGGCAGAATCCTTCCACTGCTCACTGGAGAGGACTCGTGCACATTCAGGTCCTGGCGGGGGGGCGTCTTACAGTTGAAGCCCCAGGCCACCAGCTGGACAGGAGAAAACCTTTCAGGTTGTCTTTTTTGTTTATTGATTTTTGCATTCCACCCTGTAATTAGTTGAAAAACAATTCAGGCCTTAAAATGGAATTGCCAGGGAAATGTATAATTTTTGTCCTGTGAATTGGATCCCTCTCCTTAAGTATTTTTTCCAGGTGGTGTAGTGGTAAAGAATCTGCCTGTTGAGGCAAGAGACACCAGGTTCTGTCCCTGGGTCAGGAAAGTCCCTGGAGTAGGAGATGTCAACCCACTCCAGTATTTTTGCCTGGGAAATTCTGTGGACAGAAGAGCCTGGCAGGCTGCACAGTCCATGGAGTCACAGAGTGCGATGCAATTGAGCCAGTACTCACTACAGAGTTTTGAACTAATGGTACCAGACTCCCCATTAGGTTGTGGAATCAGCTTAGTGGTTTGTTATTTTGTTTGTTTGTTTTTAATAGAAGAACAGAATAGAAAATAGTTCCTTGCATAGTAAGGGTATTGTTTCATGACACTTTTGTGGTGTATGTATATATATTTATATATGCTATGTATATATGTATTGTGTACTGCATTCCATTGTAATATGTATTTCTTTCTGTGTATTGAACCCAAAAGTTTGAAAGCACCGCCCTAGCCTGAGAAGTCCAGACTTTTAGGAGTCCAGACCGAGAAGTGCAGTTGTAAATGACAAATTCATTTGTGAAATATTCCAGTTGTGTTAAAGCCCATTCAGGCCAGACCCCAGAGTTCTGAAGATTGCTTTATTCCAGAATGGGGAGAATTTCCTTGGTTTAAGAAATGACTCAGATGACCTGAAATCTTTGGGACTGATGTGTGAATTCACATAGAAATACCTGACTGCTGCCAGACCATGCAGGATGAGAGGCCAGATGGGAAATGCAGGCAAGGCCTTACTGGGGCTCATGCTGCAGCAGGAAGGAGAGAGAGAAAGCAACAAGTGCCCAGTGGCACCCCACTCCAGTACTCCTGCCTGGAAAATCCCATGGATGGAAGAGCCTGGTGGGCTGCAGTCCATGGGGTCGCTAAGAGTCAGACACGACTGAGCGACTTCCTTTTCACTTTTCACTTTCACGCATTGGAGAAGGAAATGGCAACCCACTCCAGTGTTCTTGCCTGAAGAATCCCAGGGACGGCAGAGCCTGGTGGGCTGCCGTCTGTGGGGTCACACAGAGTTGGACACGACTGAAGTGACTTAGCAGCAACATCCCTTCCTTAGGGGGACGGGTGGCTTGGTGGTCTGCCCATCCCGCTGGTGATGATGGGTGCAGGGATCACCCTTTTCTCCTCCTGACACTAGAAAACCATTGGGTTTTGACCTTCTTGTCTCTTACTGTTGATAATTCTCCCCTACAGTGCACGTGTGCAGCTGTCTTTCAGTTCAATTCAGCCGCTCAGTTGTGTCTGACTCTGAGACCCCACAGACTGCAGCACGCCAGGCCCCCTTGTCCATCACCAACTCCTGGAATTTACTCAAGCTTGTGTCCATTGAGTTGGTGACACCATCCAACCATCTCATTCTCTTGTCGTCCCCTTCTTCCACCTCCAATCTTTCCCAGCATCAGGGTCTTTTCAAATGAGTCAGTTCTTTGAACCAGGTGGCCAAAGTATCGGAGCTTCAGATTCAGCATCAGTCCTTCCAATGAATATTCATGACTGATTTCCTTTAGGATGGACTGATTGAATCTCCTTGCAGTCCAAGGGACTCTCAAGAGTCTTCTCCAGCACTACAGTTCAAAAGCATCAATTCTTTGGTGTTCAGCTTTCTTCACAGTCCAACTCTCACATCCACACATGACTGCTGGAAAAACCATAGCCTTGACTAGATGGACCTTTGTTGGCAAAGTAATGTCTCTGCTTTTTAATATGCAACTGTCTCCAGTCCCTTGTAGTTTCTCTGTGTTCTGTTGCCCAAGGAGTGGGAGAGAAGATGAGGAGACATCTGTCCAGGTGCGAGCACTGCAGGAGAGGGTCCAAGGTCTCAGCCTGTCTCAGAATGTGTCCCCCACAAAGATATGTCAAAGTCCTAACCCTCTCAAAATGTAATCTTATTTGGAAATAGAGCTGTTGATGATATAATTAGTTAAGATGAGGTCAAACTGGAGTGAGCTTCCATGATGGCTCAGTGGTAAAGTATCCACCTGCAGTACAGGAGCCGCAGGAGACACAGGTTTGATCCCTGGATGGGGAAGATCCCCTGGAGCAGGAAATGGCAACCCACTCCACTATTCTTACCTAGAGAATCCCGTGGACAGAGGCACCCTGGTGGGCTACAGTCCATTGGGTGGCAAAGAGTCAGACACAACTGAAGCAACTTAGCAGCAGCAGACTGGAGGAGGGGTGCCCTAATCCAACATGACTGGTTTCCTCAGGAGAGAAGATGAGAGACGCACACAGACAGACACACCCACCCACTGATGCGACGATGGAGGCAGAGGCTGGAGCGATGCCCCTCCCTGGAGACTTCAGAGGCGGGGAGCCCTGCTTCCCTCTGAAGTTGGGGGGCGTTTATACTTCTGGACATCAGAACTGTGAGAAAAGAAGCCTTAGTTTACAGTACTTTGTTAATAGCAGCCCTGAAAAAAGAAACCATCACCAGTCTTCAAGTTGTCAGTAGACTTTCACTTAAAGTTTGACTCTAGTTTCTGCCGGGCTGTGGATGAAATTGATCTTCCCAACACCCCAAGCCAGTGTGCACCTCCTGGGAGTGTTTCCCTAGGGGGGTGCTACCTGCCCTGCAGAGCAAGTCCTGAGCGTCCCTGTGTGGTCATCAGGCATGATGACTGAAGGGGAACACCGTGCTCCTAAGAGCTGGCACAGCAGTTCCCGGGGAAGCTCCAGGAGAACAGGAGGCCAGGTCCTTGCAATAAAACGTGATGGCTTGGCCAGCAAGGCTTTGCTTATGACTGTGATGCTCTTCATGTGTGCCTTAGATGTGGAATTTAGTCACAGTGCTTGTAAGCCACTGCAGGTTATAATTATGGTTTGAGGGACCATTCACCATTGGTTCCTCCTCCTGTGTGGAGGGTTCTCAGTGTTGGGTTTTATCCAGTGTGTTGGGACCTGGAGCGTTTCTAACATTATTGTGCAGGGAAGAAAAATGAACTTGTAAGTTTTTTTTTTTAAGTTTTTATTTATAAATACAATAATTGAGCATGGACGAACTGATGCTTTCAAATTTTGCTGGAGAAGACTCTTGAGAGACCCTTCGACTGCAAGGAGATCCAACTAGTCAATCCTAAAGGAACTCAACCCTGAATATTCATTGGAAGGACTGATGCTGGGCAAGATTGAGGGCAGGAGGAGAAGGGGGTGACAGAGATGAGATGGTTAGATAGCATCATTGACTTAGTGGACATGAATCTGAGCAAACTCCAGGAGATAGTGAAGGACAGGGGAACCTGGTGTGCTGCCGTCCCTGGGGACATGACAGTGACTGAACAAAAAACAAAAAAACCTATGTAGTATATGGATTGACCATGGCATACTCATGGCCACGTGTTGTGACTGGATGAGAGGTGTCCTAGTGGGGTTTCCACAATGGGGAGGGGCCGTCAGTGTGGCCCTCACTGTTCAGTGTATAGAATATTGTAATGGATTCCTTCTCACATGTCTAGTTCTGAGGAATTACAAACATATTACCTCAGTTCTGCTAAACTGAATCTCACAGAATGGTCATGGGTCTTAAAAGTTTTCTAATTCTTTTACACTGTTGGTAGGAATGCACACTTGCACAGCCACTATGGAGAACAGTGTGGAGATTCCTTAAAAAACTGGAAATAGAACTGCTATATGACCCAGCAATCCCACTGCTGGGCATACACACCAAGAAAACCAGAATTGAAAGAGACACGTGTACCCCAGTGTTTATCGAAGCACTGTTTATAATAGCCAGGACATGGAAGCAACTTAGATGTCCATCGGCAGATTAATGGTTAAGAAAGCTGTGGTACATATACATAATGGAATATTATTCAGCCGTTAAAAAGAATAGATTTGAATCAGTTCTAATGAGGTGAATGAAACTGGAGCCTATTATACAGAGTGAAGTAAGCCAGAAAGAAAAACACCAATACAGCATGCTGCTGCTGCTGCTAAGTCACTCCAGTCGTGTCCGACTCTGTGCGACCCCATAGACAGCAGCGCACCAGGCTCCCCCGTCCCTGGGATTCTCCTGGCAAGAATACTGGAGTGGGGTGCCATTTCCTTCTCCAATGAATGAAAATGAAAGTGATAGTGAAGTCGCTCAGTCGTGTCCGACTCCTAGTGACCCCATGGACTGCAGCCTACCAGGCTCCTCTGTCCATGGGATTTTCCAGGCAAGAACACTGGAATGGGCTGCCATTGCCTTCTCCACCAATACAATAAACTAACACATATATGGAATTTAGAAATGGTAACAATAACCCTATATGTGAGACAGCGAAAGAGACAACAGATCTATGGAACAGTCTTTTGGACACTGGGAGAAAGTGAGGGTGGGATGATCTGAGAGAATAGCATTGAAACATGTATATTATGTATGAAACAGATCACCAGTCCAGGTTCGATGCATGAGACAGGGTGCTCAGGGCTGGTGCACTGGGATGACCCAGAGGGATGGGATGGGGAGGGAGGGGGTTCAAGATGGGGAATACATGTACACCCATGACTGATTCATGTCAATTTATGGCAAAAACCACTACAATATTGTAATTAGCCTCCAACTAAAATACTTTAAAAAAAAAAGTTTTCCATTCAAAAAGCCCATGAATTAATGATGAGAATAAAAATGCAATGTAAGTATACACTAAGAAAAATAACAGGCTGCACTTCTTCCTTGTGTGGGCTTTTTGCCAACTATGTTAAAGGTAAACATGGTAGCCTAATCATATCTTACCAAAAAATGACCAAACGTTTTTCCAAAAAGGTAAAAGTTGACAAGGGGCTTCCCTGGTGATTCAGTGGTAAAGAATCCGCCTGCCAATGCAGGAGACCTGGGTTTGATCTCTGGATTGGGAACTTCCCTTGGAGAAGGAAATGGAAACCCACTTCAGTATTCCTGCCTGGGAAATCCCATGGA
Organism: Raphicerus campestris; assembly: GCA_006410735.1. NCBI lineage: Eukaryota > Metazoa > Chordata > Mammalia > Artiodactyla > Bovidae > Raphicerus > Raphicerus campestris. The sequence continues at coordinate 237,027 of SJYW01043147.1, read as the reverse complement.
CAGAGTAGCCTGGTGGGCTATAGTCCATGAATACGAATTCATATCCTTGATATTAGCTAATAAAGTAGTAAATATCCCTTAACAAATAGTGAGATGTTAAAAAACAGCATCCAAAACACTAAGGCAGATTTTACAAATATTTCTGCAACTTTTTCCCCCCTTTGGAAAATTTCAAGCATGTATAAAAGTAGAGAGATTAGTGCAATGAACCCCAGACCACCCATCCCCTGCTTCATTCCATATTTCCATATGAGAGTCCTGGACACCCATTTCCTGCCAACTATTTTCCACCCACATGTGGATTATTCTGAAGTAAGTCCTACAAATCATACCATTTCAAATTCATTTATTTCAGTATTTTCTCTGAAAGGTGACTTTGTGTATGTGTGTGTGTGAGATCTTAGTTCCTCCACCAGGAACTGAATCCAGGCCCACAGTGAAAGTGCAGAGTTCAAACCACTGGACCACCAAGGAAGTCCCTAAAAGATGACCCTTTAAGAAAAAAAAATGCTGTTTTCACTCTGAAAAACGAAGCCCATTAAGGAATCCTTAGCACCACCAAACAGCCAGACTATTCCAATGTCTCTTAATGCATTATCATTTTCTTTTACCGTTTGTTTAAATCAGAATCTAAATAAAGTTCATATGATGCAATTGGTTACTATATCTTGTCTTTTAAAAAAAATAAATAAACTATCTTTTAGTTTGGGAGAGTAATGTGAGGATTCCCACAGACCGAGGGAGGCTCGGTCCCCTCCCCCTCCCCCATTATCAGTAGCCCGCATTAGTGTGGTGCTGTTCGTTACAATGATCAATGCAGGTTAGTTAATTCTTCGTTCGTTACAATGATCAATGCAGGTTAGTTAATTCTTACTGACTTAATTTCATACATCATTCAGATTTCCCGGTTGTACCCTAAGGCACTTTTCCCAGGACACCCCGTGGTGCCTCCTTAGGCTCCCCTTGGACGTGACCACTTCTCAGACTTCTTGTTTTTGATGACCTTGCGAGTACGAGGCATGCTTTCAGGTATGATTTTGTAGCTTGTTCCTCAATTGGGATTTGTCTGATGTTTGTCTCAGATGTGAACAGGGATTTGGGAGGAAGACCACAGAGGCGAAGTGCCATTTTCATCTCATTGAGGGCGGATCGTCTCCACGTGACCTGCCTCTGTGGATACTGTCCTGGATTGCCTGTCTGAGGCGGCAGCTGTTGGCCTCCACCGAGCTAAGGTCCTCTTGCTCCCTCTCCATGCTGTACTCTTTGGAAGGGGGTCACTGTGTGCAGCCCTCAGGGACTGGCGAGTCAAGCTTTTCCCTAGTTGCCTCCTGCCTGAAGAATTTCTTGTAGCATTTCTTGTAGTCTCCTGGCAACAAATCCAGCATATATTTATCTGAAAATTGTCTTTATTTCTTTTAACTTTTAAAAAATGGATTCTTTTCCTATTTTTAATTAAATGATTTTTTGGCTGCTAGGGTCTTCACTCTTTTCAAGAGCTCTCTCTGTGGTGAGTGGGGCCACTTTTCTCATCGCCATGGTCCTTGCTGCAGAGCGCTGGCTCTAGGCGGGGGGCGCCGGGAGTTGCAGCGCCCAGGCTCAGTAGCTGGCACTCGCAGGTGTAGTTGCTCCACAGCATGTGGGATCTCTCTAGACCAGGAATCAAACCCATGTCCCCTGGATTGGCAGGCGGATTCTTACCCACTGCACCACTAGGGAAGTCTCCCTTTAACTTTTTATTTGGAAATAATTATTGACTAACAGCTTACTTATATGCAGAGTACATCATGGAAAATGCTCAGCTGGATGAAGCACAAGCTGGAATCAGGATTACCGGGAGAAATATCAATAACCTCAGATATGCAGATAAAACCAGCCTTATGGAAGAAAGTGAAGAACTAAAGAGCTTCTTGATGAAAGTGAAAGAGGAGAGTGAAAAAGTTGGCTTAAAACAATATTCAGAAAACGAAGGTCATGCCATCTGGTCCCATCACTTCATGGCAAATACATGGGGAAACAATGGAAACAGTGAGATGCTTTATTTTGGGGGGCTCCAAAATCACTGCAAATGATGACTGCAGCCATGAAATTAAAAGATCGTTGCTCCTTGGAAGAAAAGCTATGACCAACCTAGATAGCATATTAAAAAGTAGAAATGTTACTGATAAAGGTCCATCTAGTCAAAGCTATGGTTTTTCCATTAGTCATGTATGGGTGGGAGAAGGCAATGGCAACCCACTCCGGTACTCTTGCCTGGAGAACCCCATGGACAGAGGAGCCTGGTGGGCTGCAGTCCATGAGTGACGTCACTTTCACTCATTGGAGAAGGTAACGGCAACTGACTCCAGTATTCTTAGCTGGAGGATCCCAGGGATGGGGGAGCCTGGTGGGCTGCCATCTATGGGATCGCACAGAGTTGGACACGACTGAAGCAACATAGTAGCAGCAGCAGCATGTATGGATGTGAGAGTTGGACCATAAAGAAGGCTGAGCGCCGAAGAATTGATGCTTTTAAACTGTGGTGGTGTTGAAGACTCTTGAGAATCTCTTGGACTACAAGGAGATCCAACCAGTCCATCCTAAAGGAAATCAGTCCTAAATATTCATTGGAAGGACTGATGCTGAAGCTGAAACTCTAATATGTTGGTCACCTGATTAAAAAAACTGATTCATTGGAAAAGACCCTGATGCTGGGAAAGATTGAAGGCAGGAGGAGAAGGGGACGACAGAGGAGGAGATGGTTGGATGGCATCACCGACACGATGTTCATGAGTTTGAGTAGCTGCGGGAATTGATGATGGACAGGGAGGCCTGGCGTGCTGCAGTCCATGGGTTTCCAAAGGGTTGGACACAACTGAGCAACTGAAGTGAACTGAAAAAAATAGTACAGAGATGTCCTATGTGCTGCTCTCCTGATGGTAAATCCTACATAAATGTAGCATGATATCAAAGCCAGGAAATTGAAGTAGTATGATCCACAGAACTCAGAGTGCACCAATTTTACATGCGTGTGTGTGTGTGTGTATGTGTGTGTGGTTCTGTTCAACATTATTACCTTTGTGGATTTGTGTAACTGAAACCACAATCAAAATACAGAGCTGTCCCATCATTACAAAGATCTCCCACGTGTTATTTTGTCCCTCTACATTTTTGAAAGTTTTGTGTTTTTTGGTTGATAGACAATTTTAGGTAGACAGTGGTATGTGCGTATGTGTCTCTCTGTGTGTTTTACTATTTAAAGATGTTCCAGTTTCTGCTAGCCTTCATTTTTTTCTGTTGAGAAATCAGCTATCATCTTGTTAATTCCTTTGTGTCCTGTGTTCGTCGCTACCCGTCTCCTTTTAGATCTTGTCTTTATTTTTGGTGTTTAGAGTTTTCCCGTGATACATTTGTGTGTAATTTTCTCTGCTTTAATGCTGTTTAAGGTTTACTCAGCTTCTTAGATTTGTGAGTTACTGTTTCTGATCCAATTTGGAAAACTTCCCACCCTACGTTTCAAGTGTTTTTTGCCCTATACGCTCTCCTCTCTTATTCTGGGACTCCAGTTTCACACGTATTAAGCAATTTGATAGTTTTCTACCAGTCACTAAGCCTCTGTTTGTTCTTTTCTCTATTTTTTTTTTCTGATTTCTAATTAATAGTTTAAAATATTGGGGGTAACATATTCTTCAGTTCTAGGATTCCTATTTGATCCTTTTATAATTTCCACCTCTGTCCTGAACTTCTCCTATCTCTCCCCAACATATACCTGTTTTCTGTAGGTTCTTTAATTTACTTATCATGGTTATTTTTAAAGTTTTGCTAATTAATATCTGAATCATTCATCAGTTCAGTTCAGTTCAGTCACTCAGTCGTATCCAACTCTTTGCCACCCCATGGACTGCAGCACGCCAGATCTCCCTGTCCATCATCATCTCCCGGAGTTTACCCAAACTCATGTCCATTGAGTCAGTGATGCCTTCCAGCTATCTTATACTCTGTCATCCCCTTCTCCTCCCGCCTTCAATCTTCCCCAGCATCAGGGTCTTTTCCAATGAGTCAGCTCTTTGCATCAGATGGCCAAAGTATTGGAGTTTCAGCTTCAACACCAGTCCTTCCAATGAACACTCAGGACTGATCTCCTTTAGGATGGACTGGTTGGATCTCCTTGCAGTCCAAGGGACTCTCAAGGGTCTTCTCCAACACACAGTTCAAAAGCATAAATTCTTTGGCACTCAGCTTTCTTTACAGTTGAACTCTCACATCCATACATGGATCACTGGAAAAACCATAGCCTTACTAGATGGACCTTTGTTGGCAAAGTAATGTCTCTTCTTTTAAATATGCTGTCTAGGCTGGTCATAACTTTCCTTCCAAGGAGTAAGCGTCTTTTAATGTCATGGCTGCAGTCACCATCTGCAGTGATTGTGGAGCCCAAAAATAAAGTCTGCCACTCTTTCCACTCTTTCCCCATCTGTTTGCCATAGGTCTGCTTTTTAAAAAAAATTATGTATTTTTGGCTGTGCTGGGTCTTCACTGATTTGCATGGGCTTTGTCTAGTTGCGGTGAGCAGGGGCTACTCTTCATTGTGCTGTGCAGGCTTCTCGTGGTGGCTTCTCTTGTTGAGGAGGACAGGCCTTAGGTATACTGGCCTTAGTAGCTGCAGCCCGGAGCTCAGTAGTTGCAGCTCCAGGGCTCTAGACCACAGGCTCAGTAGTTGGGGTGCATGGGCCTAGCTGGTCTGAGGCATGTGGAATCTTCCCAGACCAGGGATCGAGCCCATGTCCCCTGCATGGCAAGGCGGGTTCTTAGCCACTGTGCCACAGTGAAGTCCCACAGGTCTGCTTCTATTGAATGACTTTTCTCTTGATTATAGGTCATTTTTTTGTTTGTTTCTTTTCACATCTGCTAATTTATGTTTCATAGTGGCCATTATGGATGAAATGAATCTTGATATGTGGTAGTTTTATCCCTCTAACCTTGTTCTTATTTTTCAGCATTGTTGTGACTGACCCCAGATCTTTGTCTTTTCATGTGCATTTCAGAATCAGTTTGTCAATTTCTACAAAAAGGCCTGCTGGAAATTTGATCGGCATTATTTTGAATCCATAATCAATTTTGGGAGGACTTACATTTTAGCAATATTGAGTCTTCTGACCCACCAGCAAAGTGTATCACTCCCCTTGTTTGAGTCTTCATTCATTTCTCAGCAGTATTTAGTACTTTTCAATGTATGGGCTATATATATCTTTTATCAGATTTACTCTAAGTATTTCCTATTTTGATGCTGTTATAAATGGGATTTGGAGTAGAAAATGGCAATCCACTCCAGTGTTCTTGTCTGGAGAATCCCGTGGACAGAGGATCCTGGCGGGCTACTGTAGTCCATGGGGTTGCAAAGAGTCAGACACGACTGAGCATGCACGCATGTAGTACTTAAGATGCTACATGTTAGACTGTGGCCTAAGCGCTTTATGGGCATTAACTCATTGAGCTTTTAAAACCCTCATAACATCCCTATAGGGGGCTTCCCAGGTGGCACTAGTGGTAAAGAACCCACCTGCCAATGTAGGAGAAGCAAGAGATGTGGGTTTAATCCCTGGATCTGGAAGATCCCCTGGAGGAGCACGTGGAACCCACTCCAATATTCTTGCCTGGAAAATTCCATGGACAGAGCAGCTTGGAAGGCTACAGTACATGGGGTCGTGAAGAGGCAGACATGACTAGGTGACTGGGCACATGTAAATAGGATTTAAAATTTTCTATTTTTGATTGCCTGTTGCTTGTATACAGAAATACAATTGATTTTTGACTACTGATCTCTTATCCAAAAACATTGCTAAACTCACTAGTTTTAGTAGATCTTTTTGTAGAAGTCCATTAGCTTTTTTGTGTTGATGATCATACAGTTTTTACTGGTTGCTTTTCATTTTGGATGCTTTATATAATTTTCTTGTCTTATTGCACTATGATCCTGAATAGAAGTGGTGACAGCAGATACCCTTGTCTCATCCTTGACCTTGGGGAGTAAGCAGTACACATTTCACCATTAAGTGTGGTGTTTATTTGCTTGAGGACAAGATACAGTTGGTTCAGACTCTCCTACCTTAGCAAGAGATATTTGTATCTGAAATCATCTTAAAAAAAAAATGGTATGCCAGTTTTATTCCAGAAATGGCCTATCAACAAGGCAAGGACTTCTGTTTTGAGTAAATACCCCAGGGTTTGAACTCCTGCTCTGCCTCATAAAATCTGGCAAGCCACGCAAACTCCGTGTGCCTCCAGAGCCCACGGACGGGCTGGGTGAGGCTCCCCAGCTAACGCCTGGGGAGGCTTCACCTGTCTTCTTGTCCCTTTACTTTGCATTGCTTCTTTTCTCTTTTGGGACTGGATTAAATACTTGGTTCTGCCTTCAGTGTGTATTCTCTCATGCAGTATATGAGATGGCATTGAATATAAACTTTCCTCGTAGTCTCGTTTTGAAATTATTCTATATCTACTTTTCTCTGAATTCTTTCATAATATCAGTTCGTATCGTGTTACTTGTTCTTTAATGTGGTTTTTGTTAAAGATTTCATCTCCAAGGAAAGCCAACTTTCCTTTGATTTTGATGGAGGAGAGATCAGCGACATAAGTCTTTTGAAATTAAACCGAGTCAACCAAAAGACAAACATGAAAGGCGCGTCAAACGCTCCCATGAGCAGAAAGGCTCCCAGCCCAGGACTCCTGCAGCGGGGAGGGCTCTTTTGTTTGACCTTGAAGACGGTGGCTGGGAAGAAAAGAAAACCAGCTACAGTAGCTAAGAGGAGAGGGGCACAGCCAGCTGGAGGCAAACCAGTGAAAAGCCTTAGAGGCAGCACTTGGCTGGAGGAAGGAGATCTGGCCGCAGCGTGCTAGACAGGCCTTCCCTGAACCGCGCGGCGCCAGGCTTGGTTCAGAAGTTTCCTTTGTTAGTGGGATGGTCAACATGACCAAGGTCAGGGTCAGAGAGGAAGCTTACAAAATGGGTTGGATGCTAAAAAGTAAATAATGTAAAAAGGTGATGTGCCCAGATAAACGACAAGAAAGAAGCTTGAATGGTGTGTAAGAAAATTTGGCTGTGAATTTCCTTCCATGGGAATTATAATTTTTAAGATTAATGCAAGCATAAAATTAGCCAGCTGTCAAGAATTCAAGAAAATGTATCTTTTAGTATACCATATGCTAAACAATAAAGACATTCCAACAGGAGAATTTTGGGAATAAGCTTTGTGCCCCGGTTGAACAACAGTGTATCTTACAGAACTTCAGCTAACTGCACCTAAATTCTGAACTGAAATAGCCGCTCATCCTGATTTGGAGTATAGCTTTGTCTCAGCATTTGCTGAAATGTAGGAACTCATTAGTAACTTAAGCTAATATTAGATCAAAGTCATTGCATTAGAACATCGAGTCTGAACGGATAGTTTTATTTTCAACTCTCCTGAGCCGGCCAGCCAGGATTCTCGCCGCTTTAATTCCACAGCTGCTTTCTGGGGGGACCTTGGAAGGCTTCTCAGGGCTGCAGAGCTCTGCTGGACGGCTTCTTCCTTCACAGGGTGGCGTGGTCTGTGGAGGGACGGCTTTGGTCCAGCAATGGCTGGGTCAGGGCAAGCACGTGAGCCAAGGGTGGCCTGCTCAGAGCCCGGCTCGAAGGGCGAGGTGTACTGTGTGATTGGCTTGGCAGGCCCAGCTTCTCGGGGCTTGCACATAAGATGCATCAAGTTGGAAGCAGGGCAGAAGCTGAAAGACACAGGGAAACAGGAGCCAGAAGCTGCTGAAGATCACACAGCAGAGACGGGTGCCGCAGGCAGAAAGGGTGCAACCTGGGGGGCAGCAGAACCCGAGTGGGAGAACAAACACATCAAAGCATTGCAGGCTGGAGTAGAGATAGGTTCACTGTAGGGCCAGGCTAGGAGACGGGTGGCTCACGCTCTAAAAAGCCCGAAGCTCCCTGAAAGCTTTCAGCAAAGCTTTTTTTTTTTTTTAAGCCAAGTGAGGACGCCAGTCAGAATGGCTGCGATCCAAAAGTCTACAAGCAATAAATGCTGGAGAGGGTGTGGAGAAAAGGGAACCCTCTTACACTGTTGGTGGGAATGCAAACTAGTACAGCCATTATGGAGAACAGTGTGGAGATTCCTTAAAAAACTGGAAATAGAACTTCCTTATGACCCAGCAATCCCACTGCTGGGCATATACACCAAGGAAACCAGAATTGAAAGAGACACGTGTACCCCAATGTTCATCTCAGCACTGTTTATAATAGCCAGGACATGGAAGGCACCTAGATGTCCATCAGCAGATGAATGGATAAGAAAGCTGTGGTACATATACACAATGTAGTATTACTCAGCCATTAAAAAGAAAACATGTGAATCAGTTCTAATGAAGTGGATGAAACTTGAGCCTATTATACAGAGTGAAGCAAGCCAGAAAGAAAAACACCAATACAGTATACTAACGCATATGTATGGAATTTAGAAAGATGGTAATGATAACCTTGTATGTGAGATAGCAAAAGAGACACAGATGTATAGAACGGTCTTTTGGACTCTGTGGGAGAGGGCGAGGGTGGGATGATTTGGGAGAATGGCATTGAAACATGTATAATATGATATATGAAATGAATCACCAGTCCAGGTTTGATGCATGATACAGGATGCTTGAGGTTGGTGTACTGAGATGACCCAGAGGGATGGTATGGGGAGGAAGGTGGGAGGGGGGTTCAGGATGGGGAACACGTGTATACCTGTGGCAGATTCATGTTGATGTATGGCAAAACTAATACAATATTGTAATTAACCTCCAATTAAAATAAATTTGTGTAAAAAAAAAAAAGCCAAGCCAGGGACTTTGCTGGTGGTCCAGCGGTTAGGATTAAAACTCCTGATGTAGGGAGCTCAGGTTCAATCCCTGGTCAGGGAACTGGATCCCACATGCCGCAAGGAAGAGTTCGCAGGCTGCATTTCTGCAGGCTGGAGCTACAGAAGGTCTTGTGTGCTGCGACTAAGGCCTGGTGCAGCCAACTAAATAATTAAAAAAAAAAAAAGCCTAGTGAGGAAGGAGGGTCTTAGAGTCTGGGATCAGCTCGTGCACAAACCTCTGACTGGCTGATGGGGAGGTCACACAGGGTGGTGTCACAAGGGTTAACAGGATCAGTCCTTGGGCTCCAGAGACCTGGGAGCTGGGTGCTCCTGGTCCTCAAGTAGTTAACGTCTTCATTTGGTGGGGTTTTCACACCTGTGGGACAACCTAGGAGATGTGCATCACGTGTTAATCCAGTCCTTCAGAGAGGCGTTCTGGCAGAGGGGATGGGGGCGGCCTGTCCCATGAAGGCCCCTCAGGGTCCCGCTCAGTCAGAGGGGAGTGGCACTGTCTCCCAGAGCCGGCTGTGCGGGGTGGAGGCCTCCCTCCGTCTCCCCTGTCTGTGGAACCTGTCATCAAGGTGATCAGCCTGCCTGGAGCTATTCTGAGGAGCCCAGGACGCAAGGCAAGTCCTTTGCTTCCTAACTGACTGGTTCTCAGGAGCAGCTCTCGTGTCCTTGAGTGAACTTGGAACAGAGTTGCCTGTTGTCAGTATTTAATCATAATACTTACAGAGGGAGAGGCGGAGGGGCCGGCTCTTGAAAAATATGTCTTTTCAGTCCTTGAAAAATATCAGGGAATGCGGTCTTGAAAAATATCAGGGAGCCGGGGTACATAAATTCTGGAAAAGTGGAGGGTTTATCTTAGAAATTATGGTTAACCTGTGACTTTTCAAGTTTCAGATTGTGTAAGTAGAGTTTCATTCAGCAAATTATAACAATTGTCATTTTGTAATTTTAGCTTTGTAGTTTTTTTTTTCACTTGTGATTTCTCTTCCCCATTAAGTAATTTTTATAAATTGGGTAAGTAGTGGAGGCAATCAGGATTACTCACCATCATTGGATAGATCTGTACAACCAAAGGCCGCCAGATAAAGGGAAGAACTCCTTGAGTGATTAATGGAAACAGCACAAGCCCCTGGGGTTTCCTATATTCTTCCTTCTTAGACATATTTATGTTAAGGTTGAAGCCTGGAGTCAGAAGGGAGGTGTTTCAGCCCCAGTTGAGATATTCAGGAATAGAGTAGAAAGGGGTGGAGAGAATGACAACTTTCATTTATTTCCTTCTGTCCCTGGGTTGTTGTCAATATAGATCCATTTTGAGGGAGAGTTTCATGAGAGCAAAGCAAAGAGAGCATTGATTGGAAAGAATATATGTAAAAACCAGCTTTGAAAACCAGTTTATCAGAACAGAATTCTTTTCAACTGCTCTCGATACTTATCTCTCAGCTGTCTCATTAACTAGAAAGAAAAGAACTGTAAATAGCCAAAGCAGTATAATAGGTAAGCTGATTCTATTCAATATAGCTGAAAAAAATTTCTTAAGCCACCCAAATTTTCAGCATATATTGGATAAAATTCAAGGGCAAAACTTGATATTTCTTTAATAGTGTGCATTGTTTAAAATGGCACTTAAAACCCATTTTACCAAATTATAATAAAATATATGGATTTTAATCATTTTTTATGTCATCTTTTAAAATGTTTAAATTTTCCTACCTCCAAAGAGCAAAAAGTAGAAGTTTATGCTAACTGCTGGGCCAATCAGTTCAGTTGCTCAGTTGTGTCCGACTCTTTGTGACCCCATGGATTGCAGCACGCCAGGCCTCCCTGTCCATCACCAACTCCTGGAGCTTGCTCAAACTCATGTCCATCGAGTTGGCGATGCCATCCAACTATCTCATCTTCTGTCGTCCCCTTCTCCTCCTGCCTTCAATCTTTCCCAGCATCAGGGTCTTTTCCAATGAATCAGTTCTTTGCATCAGGTGGCCAAAGTACTGGAGTTTCAGCTTCAGCATCAGTCCTTCCAATGTATATTCAGGACTGATCTCCTTTAGGATGGACTGGTTGGATCTCCTTGCAGTCCAAGGGACTCTCAAGAGTCTTCTCCAACATCATAGTTCAAAAACATCAGTTATTCGGCACTCAGCTTTCTTTATGGTCCAACTCTCACATCCATACATGACTACTGGTAAAATCATAGCTTTGACTAGGTGGACCTTTGATAAGATGGACTGATAAATCTTAGCCTTATGTGGTCATACTTTTCTCTTTCACAGAAAACATAGGAACATTTTTATCCTATCTCACAAAAGAAGCATTTCTTTTAAAATATGATTCTTTATTTAAAAATAATTTTATTTATTGATGTTTGGGCTGCACTGGGTCTTTGTTGCTGTTGCTGTGCGGGCTTTCCCCTGGTGGTGAGCAGGGGCGGCTCTCTGATTGCGGTGCGTGTTTGCAGCAGCTTCTCTTGCTTTGGAGCTTGGGCCCTAGAGCGTGCAGGCTTCAGTAGTTCTGGCACATGGACTCAGTAGTTGTGGCTCCCTGGCACTAGAGCACAGGCTTGATAGTTGTGGCTCACAGGCTTAGTTGCTCCACAGCATGTGGGGTCTTCCCCGATCAGGGATCAAACCCATGTTTCCTGCTTTGAAAGGTGGATTCTTCACCACTGAGCCACCAGGGAAGCCCCATTACTATGATTCTAATTATTTTCAAATAAATGGAAGATAAAAATGGATGGTCTAAAATAAGACTAAAAATTCTGGAATGTGAATTTTTTGTATTTATGCCAGACTGGAGCATCCATGTAATATTTCTGAGGCTTTTTGACACTATTATTTCTGAGTGGTGTTTGCTTTCTGACTTGTATGGTGAATTGCATCATGTCAGGAAACACACAATGTCTGATTGTCTTGTAATAGAAAGTACAAGTCCCATCTATGAAATGTGTGTGCTAAAAAATTAAGCCTGAGTCTGAAGAAGCCCCAAGTCAGGTTAGAGGGACATACTAAGTGACGCCCAGTGAAGCATCAGCCACCCAGAGTGTGCAGAGACAAGCCTCCCGATTCCTGCAACAACCAGGTGACCTGGAAAAAGGGAGCTGGGTAGAGAAACTCTTACAGATTGAAACCAGCTTCCCAGGTAGCTCAAGTAGGTAAAGAATCCTCCCGCAATGCAGGAGACACAAGTTCGATTCCTGCGTCAGGAGGATCCCTTGGAGGAGGGCATGGCAACCCACTCCAGTATTCTTGCCTGGAGAATCCCATGCACAGAGGAGCCTGGCGGGTCACAGTCCATAGCGTCTCAAAGAGCTGGACAGGACTGAAGCGACTTAACACGAACACACAGATTAAAAAAGCAGAGAGAGAAATTAGCCGACTCCAACATATGGATCTTGTTTACATCTTGATTTGAACACACTAAATGTATGTTGCTTTGNTATTCGGCACTCAGCTTTCTTTATGGTCCAACTCTCACATCCATACATGACTACTGGTAAAATCATAGCTTTGACTAGGTGGACCTTTGATAAGATGGACTGATAAATCTTAGCCTTATGTGGTCATACTTTTCTCTTTCACAGAAAACATAGGAACATTTTTATCCTATCTCACAAAAGAAGCATTTCTTTTAAAATATGATTCTTTATTTAAAAATAATTTTATTTATTGATGTTTGGGCTGCACTGGGTCTTTGTTGCTGTTGCTGTGCGGGCTTTCCCCTGGTGGTGAGCAGGGGCGGCTCTCTGATTGCGGTGCGTGTTTGCAGCAGCTTCTCTTGCTTTGGAGCTTGGGCCCTAGAGCGTGCAGGCTTCAGTAGTTCTGGCACATGGACTCAGTAGTTGTGGCTCCCTGGCACTAGAGCACAGGCTTGATAGTTGTGGCTCACAGGCTTAGTTGCTCCACAGCATGTGGGGTCTTCCCCGATCAGGGATCAAACCCATGTTTCCTGCTTTGAAAGGTGGATTCTTCACCACTGAGCCACCAGGGAAGCCCCATTACTATGATTCTAATTATTTTCAAATAAATGGAAGATAAAAATGGATGGTCTAAAATAAGACTAAAAATTCTGGAATGTGAATTTTTTGTATTTATGCCAGACTGGAGCATCCATGTAATATTTCTGAGGCTTTTTGACACTATTATTTCTGAGTGGTGTTTGCTTTCTGACTTGTATGGTGAATTGCATCATGTCAGGAAACACACAATGTCTGATTGTCTTGTAATAGAAAGTACAAGTCCCATCTATGAAATGTGTGTGCTAAAAAATTAAGCCTGAGTCTGAAGAAGCCCCAAGTCAGGTTAGAGGGACATACTAAGTGACGCCCAGTGAAGCATCAGCCACCCAGAGTGTGCAGAGACAAGCCTCCCGATTCCTGCAACAACCAGGTGACCTGGAAAAAGGGAGCTGGGTAGAGAAACTCTTACAGATTGAAACCAGCTTCCCAGGTAGCTCAAGTAGGTAAAGAATCCTCCCGCAATGCAGGAGACACAAGTTCGATTCCTGCGTCAGGAGGATCCCTTGGAGGAGGGCATGGCAACCCACTCCAGTATTCTTGCCTGGAGAATCCCATGCACAGAGGAGCCTGGCGGGTCACAGTCCATAGCGTCTCAAAGAGCTGGACAGGACTGAAGCGACTTAACACGAACACACAGATTAAAAAAGCAGAGAGAGAAATTAGCCGACTCCAACATATGGATCTTGTTTACATCTTGATTTGAACACACTAAATGTATGTTGCTTTGGGAATGTTTGAGAACAGAGGGTATTATGTAATAGTAAGGGATTTTGTTAATTATGTTCAGTTGAGATAATCGTATGATAATTAGATGTCTTAAAAAGTCCCTATCTATTTGAGATAGTGCTGAAATATGCAAAAATTCCAAATAGTGGAAGGAGAAAATGAGATAAGAAATGGAGTGGAATGAGAAAAAAAAAACAGAAAAAATACACATAAAATAAGGCCATGCTAATAGAAAACATAAAGCCAAATACAAATAGCAGTAATTACAACAAATGGATATGAAATGTTCTGAAGACAAAAACTGACAGAATGGATATTTAAAAAATCTATCCATGTGATGATTGCAAGAGAAACATCTAGAACACACACAAAATTGAAAGCAAATGTTGCAAAGGATATACCAAACATTGACCAAATGAAAACTTATGAAGCTGTATTGATTAAAAAAAATTAGGTTTTAAAGCAAAACCATTACTGTGAATGCAGAGTCTCTAAATAATTATAAAAGGTTTAAATCCCTAGAAACATATCATGATTCCAAACTTATATAAGCAATAATATTTTATTCATGCAAAATATATTAAGCAAAACTTGGCAAAACCACAAGGAGAGAAAAATCATATAGGATATTTCAATACCTTTCAGTAGTTGGTAGGTAAAATAGTTTTTAAAAATCAGGAGAGGAAAGTTTTTCTTTTTGAGAGGAAAGATTTGAGGAGCAGGATTAACCAACTTGTATAATGCCCATCTATCAGACATTGCTGTCAACAAACGAAAAGAAATACACTCAAGCCACTTATGAAGCCATGTCTTGTGTCATGAAACAAGTCAAGAGATGTTCAAGAATTTCTCTCATTGGCCATATGCCTTGCTCACAGTGCAGTTAAGTTGGAAGTCAGCAACAAAAACAGAGAGAACCCCACACATTTGAGAAACAGGGAACAGACTTCTACATAAGTCATGGGTCAAAAAGAAATCAAAAGGAAATTAGAAAATATTTAAACTGAATGATAATAAAAGTGCTACAAAAAACGCTAAAATCAAGGCTTATGGGAGGCCATAAAAGGGAAAATTTTAACCTTAAATGCTTACATTAGAACAGCAAAAAAGGCTGAATATTAATAAGTTTAGGATAAGAACTTAGAATAAGGACACAATAAACTCAAGGAAATCAGAAGGAAGGAAAAATAAAGAGCTGGAATAAAAAATATACAAAGAAAAAATTAAATATTACCAAGAAAGGAAGATGTTGGTTTGGGGAAGAACTAATACCACGGACAAGCATCTGGCCAGACAGTGGGCCTAGAAAAGTCACTGGTCTAGTTTGAGCAGGAGGATGGCCAGCCAAGGAGAGCTGTCCCTAAGGACAGGAAACAGATGGGTTATGGCATGTTTCTGAACTCTGTGCGAAGAGACAAGTCCTTCTTGCTGAGAGTTTGGGAGCTGAATTAATGACAGGGGATGGAAATCTAAGCAAATGAAGAAGTGATGGGTGAGGCCAGCCAAGGCAGTGTGTGTGGCCATTCAGGGCTACCGTCTTTCAGGAGGAGAGGGGCGTCGGGTTGGTGGTGTCTGGGTGGGATCTAGGCTGGACCAGGAGGGCAGGGAGTCAGGAGGGTCAGACTGCGGGGGCTGCGAGGCTGTGGGCTAGGCCCCCTGGGGGGCTCACAGGGCTCTAGCACGGGGCTGGGGAAGGAGGAGGATTGCTTCCCAGGTCAGTGACCCCCTCACCTGGAAATGATCATGGACCATCAGGAGGGCTGGAGGTGGCTGATGGGCTTGGGGGCGGAGCAGGGTGGCCACTTCCCATCATTTCACTTCCTGCAAGGTGTGCTACCCACGTTCTTACACCTTCATTTCTGTTTCACAAACAGAGGTGGGAGCATTCTTCTCCAAGACAATTTGCAAATAATACAGGAAAGTATGTTCTGTTCTCTTTTAAAAACTGTTTCTGCTTCTTAAAAACTATTTCAAAATAAAGCATTGGGATCAACAAATGTATAACATAATAAATAGAACTTTCAAGTGCATGCATATAATGAACAAACCTAAATTATTCATCACGTTGTGTTAAGTTGTCTGGAATCAATAACATGGTTACTTTTGAGTGACAACTTTGAATGTACTAATAACAGGAAGTAGCATGCATAGTCTGCTTCTAATGAAGGCATGTCAAAGTACCAGGAAATCGAATGAATCTGTGCCACTGACAAATTGCAAGAGTCTGCTTTGTCTGCTTTTTAAATTCTCAGCTATATATATCCTATCACTTACTTTAACTTTTAATATGTCTAGGTTAAGATAAAAGTACTTTAAAAGGAAAGATAACTTTAATTTTGTAAAACATTTTGTAAAGTTTTAAGAACTAGTGTGGAACATTTCAAACACGTAACTAAGCACCTAGCTGCTGCACGCATCAGGCTGCAGTCACCTGTCTTGGCCTGTCGGCCTGTCTCTGTGTCACTCTCCTCGTCTCATGACATCACCAGCCATAGGATAGGATTAGGGGCAGCCCTGCTCTGCTCAGTGACATCTGCAAAGACCCTGCTTCTCAGTGAAGTCCTATTTGCAGGTCCTGAGGGTGAGGACTTCTGCAGACCCTCCTGGGGGATGTAGTGCCCACCCCCCCCCTCAACAACAGCTGTTGAGAACCAGGTTTCAGGGCATGGGCTTTGGAGCTAGACAGGACTGTTATCCAACCTCAACATCCTCAAATCTGAAGCCATATGAACTTGGGCCCGTGAACTTTTCTGTGCTGATGCAGACCAGCTCCCAGTGGTGTGTGGGGACTGTGCTCTTAGGAGAAACACGTGAGCTCCTTGCTGGCTCTCCTCCCACTGATGTGCTTTGTGTTATTATTTGTATTGGTCATAATTGTTAATAGAATGTGGTCAAAACAGGCCTCGCCAAAGAGGGTGAGATGTCAGCAAGAATGAAGCCATGGCTGAGCTGGAATCTGGGGTGGGGGTTCCAGGGAGAGAAAGCAGCTGGGACCAGAACCCTAAGACCCCCCTAATGCTGCTCTCCTTCACCACCCCCCGCCCCCCCCAGGAGGACCCAAGGGATTTGTTGCCCTCACAGGACGGGGTACTGGAGGGCACAGCGGGTGAGGAGCAGGGAACACAATGGACCCTAGTGAAGGAGAATGAGGAGAGGATGCCAGCACCTGCTCAGACAGGAAAACGAGACTGTCCTCAGGAGCTGGGAGTGGATGGAGTGGACCTGAAGGATGCTGGTCACACGTGTGGCCCAGGAAAGTGCTCTGTGCCCAGCGCAGCTGTTGTCAAGTAAGTGAATTAACACTGCAGCTCCGATGATCAGGACTAAACTCCTCTTCACCGTGGTTCTGCAAAGTTCCAGGGATGACGTGGCCCTCTTTCCAGGCTGGCTTCCTGGAAACCTGCAAACCGCTCCGCTGCCCTGTCCCTCCTTCCACTCCACACTTCCGGCTGGGACTCATCTGGGGCTGTTCCTTTAACAGTGCCTTTTGGTTTCTGGAAATTGAGCTGGCCAAAAAGAAAAGGGGCAAAGAAAGATGGTGCCTCGAATTCTCAAAATATCAGCAAGTGGCCGCTCCTGGTTTGTCAGAGGGTCAGGAGCAAGCTCACTGAGGGGGCTGGAGGGGAGAGGCGCTGGCTCTAAACTCACCTTCTGATCTGTTCCATCCACTCCCTGCTCCTGAGGACAGTCCCATTTTCCTCTCTGAGCGGGTATTGGTGTCCTTTCCTCATTCTCCTTCACTTGGGTCCATTGTGTTCCCTGCCCCTGACCGCTGTGCCCTCTGGTACCCCATCCCAGGAGGGCAGCCCTCTCCTCTGACCTCGGGTGCTGTCTGGGGGTCCAGGAGCAACCGCACCCACCCCTCTGATAAGGAAGTGCCCTTTGTGATGGAAAAGGAGGAAGGCCCTTATCCTCAGGATCCTTCCTTCCACAGCTTCTTCTGGAACCCCCACAGTGGTGGTGGTGGTTTAGTCGCTAAGTCGTGTCCAACTCCTTGAGACCCCAGGGACTGTAGCCCGCCAGGCTCCTCTGTCCATGGGACTCTCCAGGCAAGAATATTGGAGTGAGTTGCCATTTCCTTCTCCATGTGAAGTTGCTCAGTTGTGTCCGACTTTTTGTGATCCCATGGACTATAACCTTGACCAGGCTCCTCCATCCGTGGAATTTTCCAGGCAAGAGTACTGGAGTAGGTTGCCATTTCCTTCTCCAGGGAATCCTTCCCAACCCAGGGATCAAACCCAGGTCTCCTGCATTGCAGGCAGTCACTTTACCATCTGAGCTACCAGGGAAGCCCATGTTGGCCCTCAAATGCTGCAGCTTAAGGGGAGCCTGGTGGGCTGCCGTCTATGGGGTCGCATGGTCGGACACGACTGAAGCGACTTAGCAGCAGCAGCAGAAAGGGAGAAGAGGGGCTTCCCTGGTGGCTCAGCTGGTAAAGAATCCGCATGCAATGCGGGAGACCCAGGTTCGATCTCCTGGAGAAGGAAATGGCAACCCACTCCAGTATTCTGGCCTGGAGAATTCCATGGACTGTATTGTCCATGGGGTTGCAAAGAGTCAGACACGACTGAGCGACTTTCATTGTCAAGGCAGAGGAGAGGCTGCCTCCGAGTGTGTGGATGGTGCTCCATCTTCTGTGGTATCTCTCTAACTTTACCAAGGAAACCCGCAGTTTAGAGGGAAGAGCTCTTGTGAGCCAGCCCACGATCCTAGTGGAGTACTGGCCTTTACCAACCATTCATCAAACGTCGGAGGAACATTCAGGAAGCACCTCCCAGGTGCCAGTGACTCGCCAGGATAAGAGATCAGAGAACAAATAGGGTATTGTTACCTTCCCAGGGACCCAGGGGACCGTGATAGCATCTGCATCTGACTTTACATAGTCCTTGAGCTTTTGGGAGCGCCCTTCCTCCTAGCCCTGTGTACACGTGCATTTATCCCTCTCAGTGACTCTGCAGAGGGGGAACAGGGCTAGGAGCCCTGAGGCATTTTTATAGCAGCCTATGGACCTCAGGTGGGCCCAAGCCTGCTCCTTGCTTTCTGGAAAGGAGGCAGGACACTGCAGAAACTTAGACGCCGAGTGCTCAGTGTATCCTGAGTCAAGTGAGGTAGGGAGGCAGGAGGTGGCTGTTTGTGGGTGCGGAGAGTCCTGGGAGGCTTCACGGAGGAGGGAGTGTTTGGTCAGCGCCTGGAGAGAGCTGACCGTCTCCAGGTGGACAGGTGTGGATGGGGCCCCATCCCTACTGAGGAGGCCTGGCTGGATCCTGCAGGCTGTCGGGGGTCGGGGTAGGGGGCTGATGGCGTCTGATCAGTGAAATGAGGTGATCAGAGGTTTGGGTGAAGATGGCAGCGTGATCACTGTGATGGATGAATGTCGGAAGGGTCACCTTTTCTGGTTTATGGACCTGACTATGCCTGGAAGCTGTCAGGAATGCTGCCGTTGTGTGATGTCTTTGAGGGATGGGCCGGGAGGCAAGTGGTTTCCAGCGTGTCTGCACGCAGTGGTCGGGGTGTGGGTGGGGGCATCCAGGCGGTGATTGGTGGGGTGCGCCGCTCCGTGCAGGGAGGCCCTGTATCCCTCGCCCCCAGCCACCGAGCCCACGAATTGGGCAGCCTGGACGCGGGCAGCGAGTTGAGAGGGTGGCCAGAGCCTCAGGTGCATGGATGTGGGAGACCGAGGCCTCGGGTGTTGGACCTGGGGCCCTGGAGCCAGGAGGAGGTGGAGGAAACAGGCCCCAGCTGGGAGGGGGCGGCTTTGCCCCTGGATGGTGGAATGCATTTCTCTTTCAAGTGCTCCCAGGACCAGTGGGTCACTGGAATGAGCAAGGCCCCTACCCTCGGCCTGTGGCCAACGAGTTCTGGGGCCCTGGGAGCGCTGGCTCAGGTTCTCTGCTGTCCTGAGGAGGGCTGGGGAGAAATGGGAGGGGCAGGATGCTTAAGTGGGTAGGACCTTGGTGGGTAGGAATGACCCTGACCCCAGGCCTCTGTCTTCAGTATGCCAGAATCAGGTACACTTGGGGCTCTGGTCGCCAAGGAAACCTGGCAATGGAGATGCAGGTGTTCCAGGGAGGGAGCCACAGAATTGAGTCAGGCCTGGTGTCTCAGTGAGTTTTCAGGTTCTGACTTGTGAGGTGTGGAGGTCAGCCCCCTTCTGGTGCAGAGATGTCTAGAGAGAACCGGGCGTCTGATTTTCTCCCTGCAGGTCGGAACCTCGGTTTGCTTTGAGAGCCACGTGATTGTTCTATGCAGTGCGTTAAGTCCAAGAAGTGAGGTGCTGTGACTCACACACACGGAGATGGAATTTCAGGGGAAGTTGCTTCAAGTGTGCTCCACACATGAACTTATTCTGTCAGCTTTACAGGTGAAAAAAAAATTTTTTTTTAACATTTTCACATGGCCTTAAATTAAATTTAATTAAACTTTAAAAAAATTTAATTTTTAAAAAATTTCATGTAAAATTTTTTACATGAAAAACAGTTTTGGAGCCTGTTCTACATTTCTTTATGAAAATAAGATAACAGAACAATTGACTTTCCAAGCATTTCCCCATGGGTAACACTTTCCCCTGTAGAGCGCTTGATATTATGCAAGCAACATTCACTTTTTTGGTGAAAATGCTTCGGAAGGAAATTGTGATGAGGGTCATGTGGACCCATGGAATTCACCTGTGTATTATTCGGGTTGTCTCCTCTCCGGGAAAGGCTACCTGCTGGGTTTTTCTTCCAGACAGGTGGATTCAGTTAGGAAGTAACAAATATAATAAAAATACCAAGAAAATACTGATTTTTTAGGGCCAAGCTTCTAGCTCCAATACCACAGACACCTTGGGCTAGATACTCTTTGTCACGGGGCTGTCGTGTGCAGTGAGGTGTCTTTTGTGACTCGCGGCCCCTCTCTACTCCCAGTGGTGACAGCGAAAACATCTGCCCTCTGCCAGATGTCTTCTAGGATGGAAGTCTCTCTGGATTGAGAACCAGTGGTCTAAGTAGACTGTCTGCTCATGCAAAGATGTCTCTCTAAGACAGTCATGAGAAATGCTATCAGCTCAACACATCTATGAGTTTTTCTTAGAGATTAGAAGACAAAGTGGAACAGATGCCCTCTGCTTCTGGAGCAGGCGTGGCGTTTCCGGCACGCTCTTGCTCTCACATTCGTCGCTTTTGTTCATACCAGTCTCTGGGGGTGGTGTCAGCCTCTTGGTATAGGGGTTTGCAAGGTGAGCTCCGTCTCTCAAATTGTTTAGACGTTTCCCCTCAGAATTCTTATTTCACCTGACCTTCAAGGGCCACTTTTCCTCGTTTCTAGAAGGGCACCCAGAAACATGTTTACTGTAATCCAGTCTTGGTCATTTGCTGGGAACAAATAACACTTAGATGGGAACCGAAGGATCATGGAACTTGGTTACTTGTAGCCTGACCACTAGACGGGGCTGCTTCCTCAGGCTCCACACCCTGATGTGCTTGGCGCTGACTGTATACCACTTAAAACCCACAAACAAAAAAAAGTGCGCTCGGGGGCGGGCCAGAGAGCTGCAGGATGGGAGTGTGCCTCGTGGGAAGAGGCGTGGTTCTTTTAAGAACCCAAAGGGTCTTCTGAAGCAGAGGACGCAGAGCCTGCCTCCTGCACACACACTGGGTGCCGTCTGCGCGCGTGTGCGTGCTGCGCGAGCGAGGCTGGACCGGGGATGCATACTTTGAGTTTCAAAACTGTGTTCCAGCAGCTTTCTGACGCCTTCCCTTTCTCCAAGTGTTTTCCTTTTTTAACTTAAGTATGAAAAGAAAGTGAAAGTGAAGTCGCTCAGTTGTGTCTGACTCTTTGCAACCCCATGGACTGTAGTCCACCAGGCGCCTCTGTCCATGGGATTCTCCAGGCAAGAGCACTGGAGTGGGTTGCCATTGCCTTCTCCAGGGGATCTTCCTGATCCAGGCATCGAACCTGGGTCTCCTGCATTTCAGGCAGACGCTTTACAGTCTGAGCCACTGGGGAAGCCTCATTGAAGTATAGTTAATAATGTTAGTTTTAGGTATACAGCAAAGTAGTTCAATATATATATGTATATACATACATACATACCTGTATTTTGTTTAGTTTTTTTTTGCATTGTAGGTTGTTACAAGACACTGGATATAGTTCCCTGTGCTATATAGCAGGTCCTTGTTATTTTATATATAGTAGTGTATCTGTTAATCCCAAACTCCCGATCCCACCCCCTCCCCCTTACCTTTGGTAACTAGGCACTTATTTTCTATGTCTGTGAGTCTGTTTGTTTTGTAAATAAGTTCATTCGTACCTTTTTTTAAAGATCCCACATATGAGTGGTATCATGATATTATTTGTCCATCTGTCTGATTTATGATCATCTCTAGGTTCATCCATGCTGCTGCAAATGGCGTAATTTCATTTTTTTTTTGACTGAGTGATATTCTGTTGTACCGCATCTTCTTTACCCATTCATCTGTTGATGGGTGTTTAAACTGCATCCTGTGTCTTGGCTATTGAAATAGTGCTGCTATGAACACTGGGATACATGCATCTTTTCTAATTAGTTTCTGGCTATATGCCCAGGATGGGATTGCAAGATCATATGGCAACCCTATTTTTCATTAATGCTCCTCCATACTGTTCTCCATAGTGCCTGCACCACTTGCATTCCCACTGACAGTGTGAGTTCCTTTTTCTCTACACCCTCTCAGGCATTTTTTGTACTTTTGGGTGATAGCCATTCTGACTTGGGTGAGGCAATATCTCATCGTGGCTTTGATTTGCATTTCTCTAATAATTAGTGATGGTTAGCATCTTTTCATGCCATCTGTACATCCTCTTTGGAGGAATATCTGCTTAGGTTGTCTGCCCATTTTTTGATTGTTATTGAATTATATGAGCTGTTTGTATATTTTGGAAATTAGGCCTTTGTTGATCACATTGTTGGCAAATATTTTCTCCCAGTCCATAGGCTTTTCACTTATGGCTTCCTTTGCTATGCAAAAGCTTGTATGTTCGATGAGGTCATCTTTATTTTTGCTTTTACTTGTATCTTGAGAGACTGACCTTAAAAAGAAATTGGTACTATTTATGTCAGAAAATGCTTTGCCCATGTTCTGGTTTTATGGTGTCATGTCAATTTAAGTCATTTTGAGTTTATTTTTGTGTATCGTGTGGTGTGTCTGAGCTTCATTGATTTACATGCAGCTGTCCAGCTTTCCTAGTACCACTTGTTCAAGAGACTGTCTTTTCTCCATTGTGTATTCTTGCCTCCTCTGTTGAAGACTGACTGTGTGTGGATTTATTACTGGACTCTCTGTTCTCTTCCACTGATTTATATGTCTGCTTTTTTTTTTTTTTTTTTTTTGCCAGTACCAGACTATTCTGATTACTGTAGCTTTGCAGTCGAGTCTGAAGTCTAGGAGGGTTATGCCTCTAAGCTTTGGTTTCCCTTGGCATTGCTTTGGCAATTCTGGGTCTTTCATGTTTCCATATAAATTTTAGTATTATTTTAGTTCTAGTGAAAAAATGTCATGAGTTAACTTGACAGGGGTTGCATTAAATCTATAGACTGCTTTGGGCAACATGGCCATTTTAACAATGTCAATTCTTCCAGTCTAAGAGCATGGGATATAGTTCCATTTCTTGAGCCCTCTTCAGCTTACCAGTGGCTTGCAGTTCTTAGTGTGTGAGCCGCCTACCTCCTTGGTCAGGTTTACTACCAGGTGTTCTTTTTTAAGCTTTCTCTGATATTTCATTGTTCTCCAAGATTTACCATCAGCTTAAATCACAAACACTACTGTTTCTGTGGGGAAAACATGCAAAATCTCTTTCAGATTTGGCCTATTAGGAGATTAAAAAATTGACCCCTAGCATAATAAAATATGTATGGAAATTTTAAATGAAATGCTTTATTTAATAATGGACCAAGATAAAGTTTATGAATCAAATCATTAAGGTTTTATTTTCTGTTGATGTAAAAAAAGGATAGGAGAATGCACGTTCTCCTTTAGTTTGGGAGAAATATCTAAGTGGGAAATTGCATGTAGGATTTTAATTAATGTGTGCTGAAATACAAAGTATTTTAAAGAACTTCTTTAACAAGATGGCAGATAATAAGATTTATTTTAAGTTTTCAATCTGAAAAAAAAAAACCAACCCCCAAACAAAAAACCAAACTATACTCGTGTGTGTATACACACACACACACACATATACACACACACAGTGTCAACATTTTCAGAGCACTTACACTAGGAAACATTGTGTTTCTCCTCAACCATATGACAATATTGTATATGCCACAGCAAAATTTACAAAACAATCGCATCAGCAGTCATACAGACATCATGATTTTCATGTCAAAACACAAGAGAAAAAATAGACATCTTCCGGGCACTTTGTTTGCAGCCCTGCAGAGCAGGCTCCCACACGGGCTGTGAGAAACGCCAGCTTTTAAAACCCAACAGTGGCTCACTGAGAAGTCTTATCCTTTCCAGATCCGAAGTGAAATGACGAGAAATCTGCCCTTTTAAAGTAGCAACCAATGGTTTATTCATGGGTATGGTGACGTTTACCCACCAAAAAGATGTGTAAAAAAACTGCATGAAAGTAAAAAATAAATAAAGCTGTTGTAAATCAGCCTTGTTTTACACTGTGGTTCAGAATGGAACACTTAAACGTGAGACCATCATTAAAATTTTATAAAGTAAATTATTTATATTCAGATTACAGCTAGTCAACAAGCTGAATGAAACAAACTGATTTGGTAAAGGTGCAGAGACGCTCATCCTCAGCCGTGCCGCTGCGCCAGGACGCGCTCCGGCCGCCGCGGGCAGCGGTGGCGGCGGGCCGCTGTTCTCACATAAGGCACTAGTTCTCAATAGGCCACACGCTTGCCTTACGTCATGCTGCCTGTTAAGAGACCAGTGACTTCTCTAACATGAAAAAGAATAAAAACGCAGGACACTGTGCACTGTAATGACATACAGCATTTGAAATCTTTCAGAAGACGGTCTGAGAACAGTCTTTTAATGCAAGCTTGAAATCTTCAAACACATACAAGCCTTCTCTTTTTATGCTTCATGTCAACATCACTGGGGAAAAAAAAAAACCATCGCTAAACTCTGATACCACACGTTCTCAGCCATTTTTGCTGTGTTCACCACGGTCCGTGTTCATGAGGCAAAGCGTGACCCAGCATCTCTGTTCAAGTTCTCCTGCAAGGGCTCCTCCGCTCACGGGGGTCACTCGGCTTCTGTTTGCTTCTGTTTGGCACCTGCCAGGAGACGGGAAATAGAAGTTTCAAAGCAAACGTAAAAATATGTTGCCGCTGCACCAGTCCCAGGTGAGCACAGAGGTGGTTCTCCACCCCGTGGCTCCTACCCTCACGAGTAGAGGGCGATGAGCAGGTGGGTCCAGGTTCCACCGCCCTCCGGCCCTGACATCACTGCGGCATGCCTTTATTCCATACTGCATACTGTAACTCTAACTGTGCAAGGTTTAATTTGAAAAGAAGAGGGTTTTGCTGCTCAAATTTTTTTAAAGAAATGTATATTTAAGTTTTAGTGAAGGTGCAAAGTACTTCCGTTGCATATACTTACAAAAAATGTGGGAAAAGAAAGGGTTGTAACATGTTTACAGTACCTGCACCTAACACCTACTCTCATCTGGTCAGGATATTTCTAAATGGGTTGGGAGCTGGGAGCTGCTTTTTTTTTTTTTTTTCATTACAACAGCTTCTCTGTTTTCTCATCAGACACTAGAAGACAGTTCACTTTGAAAGAGATTAACAATCTATAAAAAAAAGGGGTTAAAAGATCGTAGCTACTGCCATTGAGCTGTTGACTCACTGGTTGTGTGTGTAGATACTTAAGTTTACTTGAAACATCCGAGATAAGCCAGGCAATGAACTATAGCTGAAACTTTTTTGAACAAGAGAAAATGTGAATTATCAGATCAGTGTCCTCAATGGGGAACTGTGTACATTATCCAGTGAAAAGAAGAACTACCGGTAACAGCAGAGACATTATTTTGCTGACAAAGGTCTGTCTAGTCAAGGCTATGGTTTTTCCAGTGGTCGTGTATGGATGTGAGAGTTGGACCATAAAGAAAGCAGAGCGCCGAAGAACTGATGCTTTTCAACTGTGGTGTTGGAGAAGACTCGAGAGTCCCTTGGACTGCAAGGAGATCCAACCAGTCCATCCTAAAGGAAATTAGTCCTGAATGGTCATTGGAAGGACTGATGCTGAAGCTGAAATCGAATAATCTGGCCACCTGATGCAAAGAACTGTCTCACTGGAAAAGACCCTGACGCTGGGAAAGATGGAAGGCAGGAGGAAAAGGGGCTGACAGAGGATGAGATGGTTGGATGGCATCACCAACTCAATGGACATGAGTTTGAGCAAGCTCCGGGAGTTGGTGATAGACAGGGAGGCCTGGCGTGCTGTGGTCCATGGGGTGGCAAAGAGTTGGACGCGACTGAACTGAACTTCCCTTTTATTCACGTAATAGTGGATGATTTCAAAAGCATCTCTTACTCATTATCCCATAAACATCTACCCTGCTCATCCTGGGCGTGGGGCCTCGCCATGTGGTTTCAATCAGGGTACAGATCTCAGTAGGGATAGGAGGCCTGTGTCAGCTGCTCATTCTGTAGAAGGGGCGGAGGCCAGCTGCGAGCTGGCCTACACTCTCACAGCTCCGGGGGAGAGTGGGTGGAGAGCAGGCTTGGTTGCCCAGGTCGGACCTCTGGTCTGACACTCCCACCACAGTCTGGTCTGAAGGAGGTGCTCTCTTCATTCCAAGAGAGCTCTGCCTCCAAGGCTCATGGATAATCCAGATACTGGGAGCACAGGGCATGTCCTTAAATAAACAGGGTTACATCCACTGTACTAGAAAGAACTCTTAATTTGACTATCCCTGTCTTCATAATACTGCTGCTGCTGCTAAGTCACTTCAGTCGTGTCCGACTCTGTGCGACCCCATAGATGGCAGCCCACCAGGCTCCCCCGTCCCTGGGATTCTCTAAGCAAGAACACTGGAGGGGGTTGCCATGTCCTTCTCCAATGCATGAAAGTGAAAAGTGAAAGTGAAGTTGCTCAGTCGTGTCCAACTTTTAGTGACCCCATGAACTGCAGCACACCACGCTCCTCCATCCATGGGATTTTCCAGGCAAGAGTGTTGGAGTGGGGTGCCATTGCCTTCTCGGTCATAATGCTATTTCTGTGTTAACATACATTTCAAATCCAGCTGTGGCCCAGGTTTCCTTCTTGCANTTTTTTTTTTTTTTTCATTACAACAGCTTCTCTGTTTTCTCATCAGACACTAGAAGACAGTTCACTTTGAAAGAGATTAACAATCTATAAAAATAAGGGGTTAAAAGATCGTAGCTACTGCCATTGAGCTGTTGACTCACTGGTTGTGTGTGTAGATACTTAAGTTTACTTGAAACATCCGAGATAAGCCAGGCAATGAACTATAGCTGAAACTTTTTTGAACAAGAGAAAATGTGAATTATCAGATCAGTGTCCTCAATGGGGAACTGTGTACATTATCCAGTGAAAAGAAGAACTACCGGTAACAGCAGAGACATTATTTTGCTGACAAAGGTCTGTCTAGTCAAGGCTATGGTTTTTCCAGTGGTCGTGTATGGATGTGAGAGTTGGACCATAAAGAAAGCAGAGCGCCGAAGAACTGATGCTTTTCAACTGTGGTGTTGGAGAAGACTCGAGAGTCCCTTGGACTGCAAGGAGATCCAACCAGTCCATCCTAAAGGAAATTAGTCCTGAATGGTCATTGGAAGGACTGATGCTGAAGCTGAAATCGAATAATCTGGCCACCTGATGCAAAGAACTGTCTCACTGGAAAAGACCCTGACGCTGGGAAAGATGGAAGGCAGGAGGAAAAGGGGCTGACAGAGGATGAGATGGTTGGATGGCATCACCAACTCAATGGACATGAGTTTGAGCAAGCTCCGGGAGTTGGTGATAGACAGGGAGGCCTGGCGTGCTGTGGTCCATGGGGTGGCAAAGAGTTGGACGCGACTGAACTGAACTTCCCTTTTATTCACGTAATAGTGGATGATTTCAAAAGCATCTCTTACTCATTATCCCATAAACATCTACCCTGCTCATCCTGGGCGTGGGGCCTCGCCATGTGGTTTCAATCAGGGTACAGATCTCAGTAGGGATAGGAGGCCTGTGTCAGCTGCTCATTCTGTAGAAGGGGCGGAGGCCAGCTGCGAGCTGGCCTACACTCTCACAGCTCCGGGGGAGAGTGGGTGGAGAGCAGGCTTGGTTGCCCAGGTCGGACCTCTGGTCTGACACTCCCACCACAGTCTGGTCTGAAGGAGGTGCTCTCTTCATTCCAAGAGAGCTCTGCCTCCAAGGCTCATGGATAATCCAGATACTGGGAGCACAGGGCATGTCCTTAAATAAACAGGGTTACATCCACTGTACTAGAAAGAACTCTTAATTTGACTATCCCTGTCTTCATAATACTGCTGCTGCTGCTAAGTCACTTCAGTCGTGTCCGACTCTGTGCGACCCCATAGATGGCAGCCCACCAGGCTCCCCCGTCCCTGGGATTCTCTAAGCAAGAACACTGGAGGGGGTTGCCATGTCCTTCTCCAATGCATGAAAGTGAAAAGTGAAAGTGAAGTTGCTCAGTCGTGTCCAACTTTTAGTGACCCCATGAACTGCAGCACACCACGCTCCTCCATCCATGGGATTTTCCAGGCAAGAGTGTTGGAGTGGGGTGCCATTGCCTTCTCGGTCATAATGCTATTTCTGTGTTAACATACATTTCAAATCCAGCTGTGGCCCAGGTTTCCTTCTTGCATTCTCATTAACACTGACTTGCATCAGTGACTGAGAATTTCTGAAAAAATCCTTTCTGGATGGAAATTTAAACTTGCCCAGATGAATATTCTCATTCTTTTGGTTTGTGATGCCAAGGCACAGAGAGGATACAGAATTGCTTACTGTGAATTTGTGATGCACAAAGAATCTTGGCCTCGGGGACCGAAGGGAGCTGACGTTTGGCCTGACTCTGCCCGGTAAGCTGTGTGCCTTGGCCCAGGGCCAGCCAGCTAGAAAAGGGGTGTCTTTTTCTCAAGGTGCCACGTGACGTGGCCGTGGGGATGAGTCTGAGTGGAGGAGAGTTCTTTCCCTAATGTGCATGGAGGGGCTGTAGAGCTGACCCGTGAACATATGGAGCCGGGGCACCGCACACAGCCTGGCCTCTGTAACAATGATTCCACCTTGCATCCTTGGTTCCACCTCTGTGCATTCAACCAGCCATGGGCCACGTGGGACTGCAGTCTTTACTACTGAAAAAATTCCACATAGAAGTGGACCCATACTGTTTAAGGGTCAGCTGGCTGTACACCAGTGGAACCACACTCTCCACATTGGTCCTGCTTCCTTACTTTATGGTTTGTCTATGAAGTTTGTTCACTATCAGATACAACTGTGCGTTCATCCTCCACCCATTCTACCGACGGACAGAATGCAGTCTGTCCATTCTTGTGCTCAAAGATGTCTGGCTTATTCCCAGTTTTAGGTTACTGTAAGTAATGCTACAGATGATCTCACATTCTTTTAGTCCTTTTCTCATTTCATGACTATAGAGATTATCATGAGCCAGAAAAAAATGAAATCCTGTCATTTCTGACAACATGGATGGATTGTTCAGTTACTTCAGCATGGAGTAAGACAGGAAAAGATAAATACCATATGATTTCATTCCTATGTGGAATCTTAAAAAAAACCCAAAACCCTGAGCCAAAACTAATTAAATAACAACAAAAACACATGGAGAAGAGAGGACTGGTTTCCAGAAGGAGGGGGACGGGGGCGACACGGGTGAGG
The DNA here is from genome assembly GCA_006410735.1 of Raphicerus campestris. Taxonomy (NCBI): domain Eukaryota; kingdom Metazoa; phylum Chordata; class Mammalia; order Artiodactyla; family Bovidae; genus Raphicerus; species Raphicerus campestris. Next base: position 207,568 of record SJYW01043147.1, on the reverse strand, counting down.
GGTCAGTTGCATGGTGGTGGGTGGACCTGTGGGCTGATTGCTCATGGTGTGTGCAGAGGTTGACCTCTAATGCTGTCCTGAAACTTGTCTTTAAAACAAAGTTTTCTAATGTCTGAGATTTGAAAATGACTGCGGCAAGCCCCATCTCAAGGGGTTCTGACTCAGCAGATGTAGGCTGGGCCCCTGGACTTCTCCGACACCGGCCGGGTTGAGAGCCTGGGCCATGTCCTCACCCTCCGGGGCTACGCCCCCCACCCCCCACCCCCCTGGCTTAGTGGGGTCTGCTTCCCACTGGTGGTGGGGGTTCCTTTAGGGCGGGTATCTTCAGCTCAACAGGCCAATTGTAAAAACTAGTCATGGCTAGTCTGATTAATTTCTGAACTAAAGGAAAACCAATACCCCAGCAAATGCAAATTTTAATATTTAACTTGGAAGAGTTCAAAGGGCACATCATTTACTCTCAGGCCTTGGCCTTGATCTGTGAGGCCTGAGGCTGGGCTGTCTGTAAGTGCTTAGTACAGTAGAT
>SJYW01043147.1:180483-200134 GCA_006410735.1 Raphicerus campestris | reverse complement strand
CGATTCTGTCCACGATGGTCTCCAGTATCTCCAGCTTACTGCACTTCACGACACCCTCGAAATACTGTGACCGGTGCTGCAGGGCCTGGGTCACGGTGATGTCCAGGTTGTTGTATGTCTTTTCAGCAGCAAGGTTCTGTAATCAAGCAGCAGTGAATTACATCCTTTGTTTCCATTCACGTTAGTGACCAAAGTAAGTTCAGAGCAACCGATTTTTAAAAAACATTAATGTTTATCTTAATTTAGTACCATGGTACTGGCTTAACACATGCCATGAGTACTGTTATTTTATCATCTTATCAACAGTAAAGCTTGCAAGGTATACCTTTATTATGAAGCAATTGTGTTAAATTCTGACTGTGTGACCTATGGAAGATTCCCCCATTCTTACCCAATAGGGTTCTGTTCTTTTTTTTAAAATTGAAATATAGTTGATTTACAAGGTAGTGTTACTCTTTGGTATACAGCAAAATGAATTAGTCCTATGTATGTATTTTTTCATATAGGTTATTACCAGATCTTAAATATAGTTCCCTCTACTCTACATAGGATATTCTTCATCTATTTAATATAGTAATTTGTATCTGCTAATCCCAAATTCTAATTTATCCCTCTCCCTATTACTCTACAGGGTTGTTCCCTGATGTATAAAGTCTTTTGAGAGGTGGACTAACATTTGCCAAGGGTGACAAGTCCTCAGGGCTGGGGAGGAAGGTTTCTGCTAGGAAGGCTTGGGGGTGGGGAGCCGTCAGGACCAAGTACTCGTCGAGGAAGTCCTATAGATGTGAATGGGTCTCAAGGCTGATTAAGCTTATAGGGGTCCCACCCAACCAGGTTCCAGTAACCCTGTTTTATGGTGTCTATTATGTTAAACGGAATAGGATGAAACAAGGGTTTGAGACAGCTACAAAAGAATACTTAAATGCTGCAGTCAATATTGTGGCAAAAAAAAAAAAGATGTGCATGTTTGGGGCTACCAGAGTTTCAGTTCCCTTTCTTAGAATTAATGTAAAACTCTAAGGAAATGCATTTAAATGAGTGGGGTGGGGAGAGAAGTACCAAGCGGAAGGATGTAGTACCAAAATCAATCTAGTACATTTAAACCAGGGATTAAAGAAGATCTTTATATAACGCTATGTAATAGGTTTCCTGTCCTCTTTAGAACGGCTGTTGCCAGTCAGCAAGCAGTGGGCTATGCGTGCCCAGGGAGCCATGTGTGTACCAGGCCCATGCCTGTCGGCAGAATGCATCATTATCTCCCACACAGAAACGCGACCACTTAATACACACACACACCATAGTAACGGATAAGCCATGGCTGATCTGAAAAACAAATAATTATAAGATGCTGCCAGTATGTTATTCAATGCTAAATCTATGAACAAAATACCAATAAAAGTACAGTTATTATGGGGGAGTCTGTGGAATTCTCTGATGGATCCTCATCCTCAAATAAGCCAAGAATTATTAAGTTAGGAAAAATCACAAAAACAAAGTAATGAATATGCGTCACAGGCATTCTAGATGACAGGCTTAACGAAATTAAAAATACTTACAATGACATCAAATTTGGAATAAATATCTACAACTTTTCCTAAAAATAAAAATATATGTTAGAAAAAGTCTTAAAATAAGAAATAGCATTTAGTATCAATCTTAACTAGATAATCACTGGGAATTAAATACTGCTAAACAAAATAAACTTGTCTGTTTAAAAACAGACATGAAATGATATCTTCATGGAGAATATGATTCTTATTACCCTGAGTGCTCCCTGGTCTAAGTTTTCCTTTTCCCCACTTATGTGATACGGCAGGTCATTTAACAGTAATTTTACCCTAAGCGGGGCTTCCCTGGTGGCTCAGACAGTAAAGAATCTGCCTGCAATGCAGGAGACCCAGGTTCGATCTGTGGGTCAGGAAGATCCCATGAAGGAGGAGATGGCAACCCACTCCAGTATTCCTGCCTGGAGAATTCTATGGACAGAGGAGCCTGGCGGGTAGAGTCCATGGGGTCGCAAAGAGTCAGACACAACCGAGCGGCTGACACACACACCCTACCCTAAGGAGGTAACAGGCATGGTTTGGCTCACAGACCTGACTCGTCCACCACAGGCAAGGCCGACACTCGCCTCTCCACGAAAACGCTCAAGGCTTTGATGATGGGCGTGTCCGGGTGTATGAAGGCGATGTTATGGTAGGTCCCGATTCCAAGTGCATCCAGGTTCTGCTTCATGAAGGCAGGCTTTGGCATATCAGACATCTAGACAGGAAGAGAATACAGGTGCTCTAGAGGCGAGACACTCCTTGTTAATGCTCACACGTCCACACTTGATGAAAAACTATGTGCAACAAATTAGTCTTTTCTAGAAATCTACCCGGAAATCTGAATTAATATGAAAATGTTACATATAAGGACTGTGTCTTTTGTTCAAACCAGCCTGTATGTCTAAGCTTCTGTTTAAGTACTTAGTAAAATACTGCAGAGCACTAACATTTTCTCCTTCTCTTCCTTCACTGGGAAAGTGGACAGAAGGGAACAACAGCTCTGTTTGGATATTAAGGCCCATCAGCTACCAAGAATCTTTTAAAATTCTGCTGTCATCTTTAAGTAACAGCTACTAAGAAGCCACACGCTTCCAAACCCGAAGTGTTGGATGGTGGCTAGCTGAGCGGCTAAGCCAGTTCTCACCCCATCCCACCTCTATATCCCGAATTCTCCTTTGGAGGACTCCAATTTTTGTCTATGAGGAACAAGAACAAGCCAACCAAACAGAATTAGAAGAACATTTAAAAGTTAACTTTTCTTTTCACGGGCTGTTTTAGAGGAGGAGGGAGAAGTCAGAAGAGAGAAGCCCAGGGTCACGTTTGACTAAAACAAAACAAGGTTCTATGGTTTCAAAAATCCACCTTTTATAAAGGGCACAGTTGATTCCGTCCTCCTGGTGTACCTTATACTTATCAGGAAAAGATGAACAATTAGAAGAAACAAAATGTTCAAGTCAAAGAGTTCATCAATATTCAAATCATGAGAATCCTAGAAATTTAGAGAAAAAAAAAAGAAAGGCCTATTAGGTCACCTAGCCCATCTCGATGCAGGACCACTAACCCCTGATCCACACCGTCCACTCGGGCTAACGGGCAAATGTCTCCAGGGGCACTGCTACCGCTTCTGAGAGAATGCTTTCAATTCAGTAAAAACCAGGCTTTAGAATTCTTCATTTTCTACCTGGAAATTCCTAGCTGGACATTCTGACAGCATGACTGTAATCATCACATTGGCCCAAATGGAAAGAGGACTGGCAGAGGCAACCGCCTCTCCTTTGTATAGAAGAGAAAAATGGCCCAAGGCCTGTCTCCTGCTGGAGGTGGCTCTTCCTCCGCAGCGTGGCCGTGGACACGGGCCGGAGCTCCGCCACCGGGGGTCCGGGTCTGTGAGCCGGGCGCCCTGAGGGCCAGGACCTGAGCTGCCTCCCGAGGGGGCTGGGGGCAGCGAGGGCTAATGTGGCAAAGCCACACCACCTCGCTGAACTGTCTTGCTTAGCAATCAGATGAGTAAAAACACCTACCGAGAAGGTGGTGGCGGGGATCAGGTTTACCATGTGAAGTGCCTGACACGGTGTCGGTGCCTAACAGCGTTTGCTGCTCATGACTCATATTCTTTTTAAATGATGACTTTAAGGGGCACATGGGCCTGGACCAGCCTCTGCTGGGGGTCCTGCCGGAGCTCGGAGCCAAGGGGCCTGCATCCAGCCCACAGCGGACGGGGAGTGTGACCATCAAAATCCGTGACTCTGTAGTTCTTCCCTGGACTGTCTCTACCAAACTTCATGCTTTTTTTTTTTTTTGGTAAATTAACTCTTCTCCTTCCTACTTTTTCTATGCATTTAAGCATCAAGAGGGTTGCACTTACACAAACTTACTAGAAGACAGGGCTGGTCTGATGGACAAGGCGTTTCTCCCAGTCTTAACTAAACTCTCTGTGCTGCTGTCTGGCAAGGGGTTTGTGGGGCGTAAGTCCCAGGAGCAGCAGCTGAGCTCTTGCATGTCACACCAGATGCTACACTACTGCCTTATCTGAAGCTGGAAGGAAGACAACAAAGCTGACCTCATGCAGATTTTACCTTCTTTTAAAGAATGATTCTTAATATGATCTCTTCTGAACCAGGAATGAGGCCGCCTACTGGTTCCAGCTGACCAATTACTTATAACCTCAATTTCAGTGCATGTAATTAGAGGGGAAAAAAAGATTAAAGCCCTTCTGTAAACACTCTGGTCCTCTGAGCCTCTTTTTAACACTGCGAAGCAAAGAGGTTCTATGTTTTTGCTGATTATGAAGCCATCTTATTTCAAACACAGTTGAAACAATCTATAGAAAATATAGCCCTCATCTGGACCAACATGGTATTCTCTTGGTCAAAATTTTATTTGCTTTGGGTTTTTCTATCACTGCTGCACTTATAATAATAAGATAGTCTAATCCAGGGGACAGGACTTTTTGAATATATTTCCAAACCATGATACCAATAAAGCTTCATACGGCAATCTGGCCCACTGTCTTGTATAGCAGTTCCTTACTTAGACTGACCTGCAAATTGCTTTATGTCCCTTCATTTCAGGCGATAAAAATATTCTTATTTAAACAGAGAATTCCAAGTGTTTTTACTATTTTGATACTTGCGCTAAAAGGGGATTGCTTTTTAATTGGAATCAACTTTGAGAATGTGCAATCCAAATAGCTGTGAGATGAGAAATGGAAGTTTAGAAATGGAGACCTCAAAGCTAACAAATTTCTTCTGAGGGTAACAGGGAGCCAATTTACTTGAAGTAAATTAGTTAAAGCAGATGCAACTATGTCTTTAGAAAACACTAAAAACTACTTACAAAAAGCTGGAGGAACTTGAGGATTCTTTTGTGGGTAAGTATATAAAGTGCATTCCCACTGATGGGGTCAATAACTGGCAATCTGTGGATTTTATTTTTGATCAACGAGTGCACAGCATCGAAGAGGCTGCGGGAAAAGCCATTACAGTTGTTAGGAGGCTTTCAAGAAGAAGCAGAAAACTGTGGACCACCCCTGCTTTCAACGTATCTTCAATGCCTTTCAGTAACCATTATTAAGAGGTTGATAGACATTAAAGTGTTTTGGAAAAGTTTGAGACTGCAGACTTTAGCAAAATTTTTGATCTTCCACAATCGGTGTTAATATAAAACCTCAAACCCAAATGTAAACCTCAGACCTCTAGGAGAACAGCAGGGTTGAGGCTTTCGAGAAATGACAGAAGCTAACCCCCAGGGAGTCTAATGGACAACTCTGGGTGCCGTGGTGGGCTTGGCGAGGCTGCCCTGACTTCACTCACTGGCCGCTTCCTGCTCCGGCCTCTCCTGTGACTGCAGACAAGGAGGGGGTGCTGGGTGGAGCTGCTTTTTTAGGTCTTGGAAATAAAAATCAATATTCCACCTTTTCTCACTGTGTGTGTGTGCCCGTGCGCTCAGTCGTGTCCTACTCTTTTCAACCCCGTGGACTGTAGCCCGCTAGGCTCCTCTGTCCATGGGGATTCTCCAGGCACGAATACTGGAGTGGGTTGCCATTCCCTTCTCCAGGGGATCTTCCCCAACCCAGGGATCAAACCTGGGTGGCCTGCATTGGCAGGCAGGTTCTTTACCATTTGAGCTGCCAGGGACGCCCACCCTTTTCTCACTAGAGCACTAGTTTTAAGAATGCTTTCATACGAATGTAGAGACGTCCCTGAGCCATTTCCAGGAAGCCTGGTTGGTTTCACACGTGTGGCCAGCTTCCTGGATCTGTGGTTTGATGTTTGTCTTTAATTTTGGGAAGCTCCTGGATCTGGAACAGTGGGACGTCCAGCAGGACAACCGAGGGCAGCCCTGCCTCTGACCACCTCTGGACCAGTGCCTGAGGAGGCTGACTGCTCAGCTTCAGTGCCCGTCAGAGCCCCTGGGGGAGCTGCTGTAACGCACATTCCTGGGCACAACACCCTCCAAGGGCTGGTCTGCGAGGCTCAGAGGGCAGATCAGGGACCGGCAGCTCTAAGAACTAAACAGCTCCCCACTTGGCTTCTGTTGCAGGTGATCTGGATTCTTGAGCTGCTTAGTACACCCACCTTCCAGTCCATCACCAACCCTGTGGACCGACAGTGGCGGTGATTTCCACTGTCTTTTAATAAAGTTTATCGAATTAAACACTGAAGGCTGGCCCTCATCTAGACAAAAATAACCTGTCACCCATGGTCACCAAACGGATGAATCTGAATGAATGAATGTTTTCAAAGGAGAAAAACTTGACATGTTTACCTTGCATCTGGAGATATATTCACTAAAGGCTTAAATGTTTCTTGTAAATAAAGCTCTGTATTTATAGAGAGAAAATATGTAATTAGTAACATAGTTGCTATTTGTAATTTTAACTTAATAGTTAAAATAGCCTTCCATTTACATAATGATTAGAAGGATTAAAAACCCAAACTGAATTAACTTACTGAAAACTATTGTGTTATGGTTATTTTAAATAAGTCCCACACTTTTTCAGATGGTGCCTTTGTGGGAAAGTATTTAAAAACCATGTTACCATAGATACTATAAAAACCAGAAAAGTCAAGAAATCTAGCAAAACAGCAATACCAGCAGAGGTCACTGGAATATTACCAAGTCATGATCACCCTCAATGAAGCTTAGTATGATATAAAAACTAATTTTTATAAGTTAAAAGATAAAAGCTGTAACAAACTTTGTTCTTTAAATGTTACGAGGTTTTATTTTCCAGACCAAAGCTCAGATCTACTGTATCTGGGGATCTTTCTAATATGTAGAAATCATCTTTGTAAAGATAAACTGTAATTCATTTGCTTTACTGAGGTTTCTATAGAGAAGACAGTCAAGAAAATCTTGACATTATTATTACTACCAAATGCCATGTAATATACAAAGCGTAAATATACTTAAACCTTGGTCTAACATAACTTAAACAGTAGAGTTTATTAAGAAGTATCTGTCTTGGTATTAAAATATATATTCACTGCATAATAGGCTAATATGTGGATTCCATGTTGACTTACTTTGGTTTGGTGTGATAAAGCCACCATAAATCAAATATATCACTCAATGAAACTTTCGTATAGGATTAAAAGAGGCCCAGCCCTTTAGAGAATTCTAACAGATGTTCAGATTTTGCAGCCAGTCTAAAGGTTGCTTTTCTAGCCAAGCAGATAATGGGAAGTACAAAGCTAAATTTCAGATTTAAATTAAAAAACTACCTTCAGCGGGTCCCTCTGTTTCTATCCACATGCCTGCCTGAATTTCTACAAAGGGTCCCTCCTTAATGATGCCCACCCCTGGCTCCTCGCTATGCTATTCCTGCTGACTGCTCCTTTGCCCTTGCCGTTCCAAACCCAGCAAGACAGGTCTCATTAAAGACAACGATTTCCCAGCCCTGAAATTACAATTTTAAAAATGGCTCCATTTCAGAAAAGGGTGTTGTGATTATACACAAAGAGGGTGAGATCCAATGTTGCAAAAGAATGCAATCTTAAAAGTCATTTTCTTGTGATTTAATTCGAATCATCTAGTTTAAGGTTCATTTCTTCCATGTTTCTACGTAATTTGCAAAGAAATAATGGTCGAATTTAAGTAGGAACAGATCCTTGTTTTAGTTCATTTCAGGCATTCCTTTTGTGCATCTTCTATCCAAAGACGAAAGATTTGGGAGGTAACGCTCAGTGGTGAATGGGGCCCCCACTGAAGGGCGGAGACTCGGGCACTGCTCCTCATTCATCTACACCGCAGCCCCACACAGACTTGCTGCAGGTTCCCTGCACACGTGTACCAAAGAGAATGGGTAACAATTATAGTCATAAGACATACGGCAGGACCAAAATTAAGATAGAAAAGAAATGTTTTAATTAACATAGTAGATTATAAAGTGGAAAGAAGAGGATCTGTGAAATTAAAACATTTTACGTATGAGAAGAACATTTTTTTCCTGTTATTAAAAAGATTTTCTTTAACACTCAATATTGCTTACCCCTCCATGTTTCAATCTTATGTTCCTCTAATTCATAAATCTGTACCTAGAAATAAGGAAAATTTTATTTGCAAATGTTAACATATACAAGACAAGGAAAAAAAGAAACTACTATTTCATAACTGCTGCTGAGTCCCATAATTCAACAGATAGAAACAAGCGAGGCAGTTCAGCCACGTAGAAATATAAGTGAGAGACATAGAGTGTGCTCTCCATTTCTTTGAAGACAAATGTATAAATTTAAAACATAAACCAACATGATATTATTAATTTAATTTGAAAATTTGTGATATACTTTAAAATTAAAAACTTTACAATACAGTTAGTATACAACTTATACTAACTACAAATTTAAAACTTATATATAAACACACACTCCTTCTTAGGAAATATAAGATTTTTAGCCTCTCTAGTTTAAAAAGGGCAGTTGGTTAAACCGTGCTAATTAAGTCGCTGGATCAGGTTATGCCTGGACCAGGCGGGCATCTTCGCATAGGCAGAGAGGTTCGATAGCAGCCAATCACCTGGAGTCGTTAGCACGTGCATCACCATATCTTCGCTGCGGCTTTGGTCAAAGAACTTAAGGTTTCTGAATCTGAGTCCCTCCCTAAACAACGGGGTGGAAGGCCATCCACACTAGCTTCTGTGAGGTCTACGTGAGGGAGCCTGGGGCACAGGGCCTCCCCACCTCCTGTGGCGCTTGCTACCCCGGGGGGCTTCTGGAGCCCTGCCGCAGGAATGCCTGGCCTCTTTCTGAGCTCCCGACCCGCCTGGCAACTCTGATACAGTCCTGTGCAGAGCTGCCACTGACCGGCGGGGGAGGCAGACTCCACAAGGCTTATCATGGGGATGCAAGGATGAGCAGAGGTCAGAGGTCAGACCCGGAGCCCCTCAGGAGGCAGATTTCAGCCAGGCTCTGCCTGCTGGGTGGACTTCACGTCAACCTGGAAGACAAACCCACGAGAGGGCCCGGAGAAGAAAAGGACTTCTCCACATTCCTGAAACACAGAAAGGAGATGGACGGGGTGGGCCAGCCCCCGGCACCCTGGAGCCGGGGGCTAGAGGACTGACAACCCGGGGCGGGCTCCGTGTCGGGGAGAAGAGGCCGGGGCAGCACGGATGGCTTAAGCATCCGGCCCACAAGACGGCACCAGAGTCAGGTGCAACAAGACCAAGCGCCAGGGAGGCCAGATCTCGAAGTGGCGACTGTGGGGACAGAGGGGGCCACTGGGAGAAGAATAAAAAGGGTTAGAGAAGAATGAAGGAGGGGAGATAGAGACAGATGGATAAATAAGAAGCCCCCCACCTCCCGATGTTGACGCTAGGTGACTGAATGATAGCACCCAGGACACAGAAGATGAGGAAGGAAGCAGCTTCCTAAACGAGGAAGATGAGCCTCTGGCTTTCACAGCTGAAAGCAGAATATCCTGGTAGGTCTCTGGCGGTTCTGAGGTGGAGCCTGAGCCCAGCAGAGGAGGGGCCGCCCTGCTGTCTGCCTGCATAACCCCTCGGGGCTCTAAACCTGGTCATCAGTGTGGACGTGCTCGGCTAACATGGGGGTCTATTATGAACCAGGGCACTTGGCCCCAGCACGATGGGAAGGTGTGTATAGTGTATGAGACATAAACACGCGTAAGACACAGTCGCTACCTCTAAAAATGACTTAACAAGAACCTCAGATACCCCGATGACGGCACTTCTTGCCCCTGGCACGGCGCACGCTTCGGGACGTCCTGTGCGCTGTGTTCCGGAGCCTCCTCGGCCTCTGCCCACGCCACCCCAGTTGAACCAGCCCGCCCTTTCCCCAGCCGGGAGACGTAACATCCCCGGGGGGAGGAAAGTCACTCCCAGCTGAGAGGCCATGCCCTCGGCAGAATTAGAACACAACATGAAAAGTGCCGCTTGAGTAATTGCTGGGGGGCGCTGAAATGGGGACTCGTCCGCTCCACGGGGCCAACATGGAGCTCACCATGGTGGAGCGGGTGCCTGAGGAGGGTTCTGGAAGACCACAGTGTCAGACGGCAAGGACCAAGTGCCTGAAGAATGCCCATGGAGGGCGTGGATTCAGATCTCCAAAGAAGAGCAGCCACCGGGGGAGAAGAGCAGGGGAGCCGGGGGAGGAAGAGAGCGGGGGAAGTGAGTGGACAGGCGGGCAGCAGAGAAGCAAGCGGGACCCCAACGGCCCGGCGTCAGCAACACCCCGGCCGGCTCTGGGGACAGCGGGCAAGAAGCCAGCGACCCGCGCGAGAACGAAACTGGGCTTTAAAAAAAAGGCTATCTGGTACCTCCACTCGTGTAAATACAGTGGCTAATAGGAAAACTAGCTGCGTGGCTCTCATTGTCAGGAACAGTTCTTTCTATAACAGACATAAAAATGATAACTTAAAATTGCCGTTTCCAGTTGGTGAAAAATCAGCCTAGAAAATCTTCCAGAGAAGCTACAAAATCGTTTACAGTCGCAGGCCCCATCTCACTGAAAAGAAGCATCCAGGAGAAATAAGGTTTGATAGTGAGACTGGAGGTCACCCCAGGTAGAATTAGTAGTTTAAGATGGATCAACAGACATTATCTGAAGATCCCTGGTGCTAAAGACTGAGACGTATGGGATAGGATCAAGTGGTCTAACATACAAGGAATCCAAGCCCCAGAAGGAGAGGAGAGAAAGAATGAGATTTTAAAAAAAAAATTTTTTTTTGAAGAAACAGCAGCCCCCCAAATAGATAGAAAAGCAACTTAGAAGATCATGGAAACTCAACATACCCGGAACAGGATGAATACAAAGACACATTGCAGTCAACAGCTGAAATCCAAAGTTAAAGAGAGAACCTTGAGTCAAGAAGAACTGGTGCCTTACAAAGAGGAGACAAGGACGGCCATTTCCACTGACTTCTTATCAAAAGCACTGGGGGGCAAAGGACCACAAAACTATATCCTCAAAGAGCTAAAGAAAACAAAGAAAATCAGCTAACTCAACCTCTACAAAACAGCAAAGCTGTCCTTCCAAAATTAAGATTAAAAAAAAAAGATGAAATAATGACACTGTTGGACAAACAAAAACTGAGATAATTTGTCACTGATGTGGAGCCCAGAAATGCGGGTGGGTGTTCTTCAAATGCAGTAAAAACAGATGGTGACTCAGATCCACAGAAAAGAGTAGAAAACGGTACCTATGTGGGTAAATAGAAAAAAATGATTTTTTCCCTTTTATTCATTTTGTTTAAAATAAAAATGTGAGGGGCTGTTTAAATGGAAGTATACTTTCTACATAACACCAATATAAACTCTAAATGGACTGTGGTCAGTTAAAACTGATTCTGAAATGCACACAGCAACCACAAGACAACAAAAACTGCAAAAAGGTATGCCTGAAACAGTCACGGAGCTCTACCAGCCCTGATGCAATAGATGAGATCACACTTAGTCTCCTGGTACAAATGACCAGAAATGGGAAAAAAAATATGTGGAGCTGCTTTCAGACAGGAGACAACAGGCGGGGCAGGTCGGTCATCCCAGAGAGAAGGGAGCCAAACAGCTCTGTGACCGCCATGTCCTGCTTCAGAGGCATCGCGACCTTGATGCGGGCAGCTGACCCCTAGCAGAGCATGACGTCACACTGAGCTGAGGAGACAGAAATCAAAGTCTAGACAGAATGAGCCAAGTGGGACTTGCAGGACATACCACTAGACAAAGCAGGGGTGGGGATCCAGAAAAGGAGAAGGCTGCACAGAGCTCCTTGAGTTTGTGACTGAACGCTACACAGGCGTGCACGGGATGATGCCGTGTGAGCCTGGGCAGACGTGCCCTGAAGGACATTTGCCTTCCGATCACAAAGTGGCAAGTCCTTGCCGAACAACCAGGGACATCCATGGAGATCCCTGAAGTATTAGTAGAGCTAAACCAGCCAGAGTAACGATTAACACTCTGACAAAGCTTAAAAGCAATCCTTGAAAGAAGCATGTGTAAAGATACTCAACATGATTAGCCATCAGGGAGATGCAACTCAAAATAACAACTGGGTACAACCCACACACACTAGAATGGCTGTCAGCCAAGGGAGAGACAGCCACAGGTGTCAGCGGGGTGTGGAGAAATCGTCACACTACACACTGCTGGTGGGAAGGTGCAGCGCTGCGGCCACCCCACAAAACAGCTGAACACAGGTTACAGTGCGACCCAGAAATGCTGCTCCTAGGTCTGTGCCCTTTTTTGGGCTCCAACATCACTGAAGATGGTGACTGTAGCCATGCAATTACAAGACGCTTGCTCCTTGGAAGAAAAGTTATGACCAACCTAGACAGCATATTAAAAAGCAGAGATGTTACTTTGCCAACAAAGGTCCGTCTAGTCAAGGCTATGGTTTTTCCAGTAGTCACATACAGATGTGAGAGTTGGACCATAAAGAAAGTTGAGCACCAAAGAATTGATGCTTTTGAACTGTGGTGTTAGAGAAGACTCTTGAGAGTCCCTTGGACTGCAAGGAGATACAACCAGTCCATCCTAAAGGAAATCAGTCCTGAAAATTCACTGGAAGGACTGATGCTGAAGCCGAAACTCCAATAAATTGGCCACCTGACGGGAAGAACTGACTCACTGAAAAAGACCCTGATGTTGGGAAAGATTGAAGGCAGGAGAGGGGATGACAGAGAATAAGACAGTTAGATGGCATCACCAACTCGATGGACATGAGTTTGAGCAAGCTCTGGGAGTTGGTGATGGACAGGGAAGCATGGCATGCTGCAGTCCATAGGGTTGCAAAGAATCAGACATGACTGAACGATTGAACTCAGGTCTACACCCAAGGGAAATGAAAACAGATACCCACATAAAAACCTGTATGTGACTGTTCATAGCAGCGGTATTCCTAATAGCTGAAAAGTGGAAACCATTTAAATGTCTATCAACTGCTGAATGGATAAGTAAAATGTGATACAGCCATAAAATGGAATATTATTTGGCAACAAAAAGAAATGCAGTACTGATATAAGCTACAACATGGAGGAATCTTGAAAACACTATGTTATGTGAAAGAAGTTGGTCACAAAGGACCACATATTATGTGATTCCATTTATATGAGGTGTCCAGTATAGGCTAATCTACAAAGTAGCTTAGTGGTTGCCTAGATTTGGAGGTAATGGTGGACTGGTGGCATGTCACAGCTGAGAGGTGTGAAGTTTCTTTTTAGGGTAATGAGAATGTTTTAAAATTGACTGTAGTGGTGACTGCACAGCTCTGTGATATACTAAAAAACCACTGGACTACATACTCTAAATGGGTGAAATGTAAGACACATAAATTATACTGAAGTGAAAGTGAAGTCGCTCAGTTGTGTCCGACTGTTTGTGACCCCATGGACTGTAGCCTATCACGCTCCTCCATCCAGGGGATTTTCCAGGCCAGAGTGCTGGAGTGGATTGCCATTTCCTTCTCCAGGAGATCTTCCCGACCCAGGAATCGAACCCGTGTCTCCCACATTGCAGGCAGATGCTTTACCGTCTGAGCCACCAGGGAAGCAAATTATATCTCAACAAAATTGCTTTTAATGAAGGATCTTCAAGTAATTTAACTGCGTGCCCAAAGTCCAATACTCTTTAAAGAAAGACAAAACAGATACTCAACCACAGAATGTTATAATTATAATATTCACAATATTATATGATATATAATAGTCAGCATTCATTAGGAATTATTAATTTGTAAGAAGCAGAAATGCGACCCATGATAGGAGAAAAACCTGTCACCAGAATCAGACCCAGAATAGAGATGATGGAAACAGATTCTGATACATATATATCAGATATATAACAAATGATATAATATGTTCAAGGATTTAAAGGGAAATAAAAACATTACAGGAAGAGAAATGGAAAATATAAAAAAGACCCAAATGGAACTCCTAGGACAGAAAACACGCTATTTGAAAGGAAAAAAAAAATAGTAGGTAAGATACTGTGGAGGAAAGGAACTGTGGAAATGAAGACATAGAAATAAAATATATCTGAAATGAAGCCCAGAGAAGAAATACTGGGAAAAATGCTACAAAACAAGAGAGTGTCAGTTGAGGAACTAGCATCCTAGAAAATGGGGGAGGGGACAGAAAAACACTTGAAGAAATGGTGTCTAAGAGAATGGAGAAAAAGAATATGATAATCTCAATAGCTGCAGAATGCATCCGACGCAATTCCACATCCGCTCATGAGAAACACTTTTGGCAGACCTGAAAACGGAGCAACATCCTCAAAGTGATAAAGGGTATCTATGAAAAAACTGCAGCTGGCGCCAAAAGTAACCGTGAAATGCTGAACACTTTCCCTCCAGGAGGGCGTGCAAGGCAGTGAGGCCTGCTTTCATGATGTCAGCCCTGCATTGGAGGGCTCAGCCAACGGAAGAAAGCAAGAAAGACAACAAACACCAAACAAGCTGGGAGAATCACGAGCATCAGTGTTAGATTAAGGCCACACGTGGGTTTCCAACTATGCTGTTATGAAACAGCAGGACTGGACCAGGAGTTCTGTCACTAAAATTAGCCGGTAGAAAGATGTCAAAAGTGAATTTCTCCAACTTTAATTTTTACTTCATTAAAACCACAGTGTCTGTATAGTCCTTGTTATAGCATTTCGGGGGTAACTGCAAGAAGCTGCATAAATATCCACAGGCCCGGAAGGTAAACCCTGTGTCAGCTCATCTCCTTTGAGGCTTCACGGGGCACAGCCATCTGGTCCAAAGACGCGCGAGTGGCCTCCTTCCTTTATGCGTCCAGGCAGGCCTCAGCGCTACAGTGTGCCCACGACGCCATCAAAGAGCACAGGTTCAGTGACGTTTACAGGAGGGGCTTCCCTGGTGACTCGGTGGGGAAGAATCTGCCTGCCAATGCAGGACACTCACGGTTCAATCCCTGGGTCGGGAATGGAAAAGGAAATGGCAACTACCCCAGTATCCCCGCCTGGAAAATGCCGTGAACAGGGGAGTCTGGCGGGCTACAGTCCATGGGGCGACGAGAGAGCTGGCCACTCTGAGCAATTAAACAGACAGCAGACCGTCTAGGCATAAGCGGGGGCTTCCCTGGCGGCTGGACGTGTGAAGGACCGTTCAGGGCTCCCTGACCCCTGGGTCAGGAAGATCTCCCAGAAGAGGGCATGGCAACCCACTCCAGCATTCGTGCCTGGAGAATTCCATGGACAGAGGAGCCTGTGGGCTACACTCCATGGGACTGCAAAGAGTCGGACGCGACTGAAGTGACTTAGCACACAGGCAATAAATAAGTTCACAGAATCCCACTAATCTGAGGATTTCTGAAAGCTGAATAAAAAGGCTATTTTTTTTTAATGTTTCCTGAGACTACTTTCTTCAAGCTTCAAATATCAGACTAATTTACACTGAAGTTTCCTGCATACATATATGAAAGTGAAAGTTGCTCAGTTGTGTCCAACTCTTTGGGACCCCAAGGACTATATAGTCCATGGAATTCTCCAGGCCAGAATACTGGAGAATTCCGTGTATTCCCTTCTCCAGGGGAATCTTCCCAACCCAGGGATCAAACCCAGGTCTCCCGCATTGCAGGCGGAATTCTTTACCAGCTGAGCCACAAGGGAAACCCAAGAATACTGATGTGGGTAGCCTTTTCCTTCTCCAGGGGATCTTCCTAAGCTAGGACTTGAACTGGGGTCTCCTTCATCGCAGGAGGATTCTTTACCAACTGAGCTATATAGGAAGCCGTTTGTGTGTGTGTGTATGTGTGTGTATACTGAGCTATCTGGGAAGCTGTGTGTGTGTGCGTGTGTATGTGTATGTGTGCACTGAGCTATCTGGGAAGGTGCATATGTGTGTGTGTGTGTGTGTATACTGAGCTATCTGGGAAGCCGTGTGTGTGTGTGTGTGTGTGTGTGTGTGCGTGTACTGAGCTATCTGGGAAGCTGTGTGTATGTGGGTGTGTGTGTGTATGTGTGTGTATGTGTATTTGGAAAGATCAACCACCAGCACCGCTAGCCCAGTACACACAAAATCTTAAAACACACACACGAAATACTTGCATAGACATACCCAGCTTCACTTACTTGATATAAGGATTTCTGGCACTTACCATGGGTGATTTATAGTATCTATGTAGTATATTAATGAAATCTGTAATTGTTAGCATTCCTGGAAGAAAGAATTACATATTAAATATAAAACTATAAAAACATTCAAGGAAAAGTTCAGCTGATAAGCAAACCTGAAATATTTATTTACTAGAAAACCTTCTAAATTATACTATAATGATTAGCAGCACAACTTAATATATCATTTAAAACTATTAACTTGTTAATTATCTACGCCAAACTAAGATATACACATTTAACTGAAGTTAAAGCCTAACAGTATTTAATGGAATTAATCACAATATTTGGCAATTCACTGAGAGAAAACTTTCTGAATGTTACAAAAACTTCAGGAAAGACTTGCATCTGCATGCAAATAATTTCGGATACTTTAAGATCAAGTATACCATAAGCTCTAGAGACATGACGCTTTTGGTAGCACGTGGATGGTTTTCTGAGAATCCTTCTAAAAACAATGGCTTCCTCAGGCACAATTTATGAAGGGCCCACTGTGTGCCAGACACCAGGACGACAGGGATGAAGACGAGGACCGCTTCCCTGATGAAGCTGCAGCCCGAGGGGAGGCGGGCAAAGGGAGTCATTTCAAGTTGATGCAGTGCCTGCTGACAAGGGCAACACCCACAGCACCCATGACTCCTAAGCGGGCGTATCATGGAGCCTAGATACTGTGAGTCCCCCGTATTTTTAATAGTGTAACGACTTAGCAAAGGCATCAACCATGTTCCCATCATTTCATCTGCTGTGTCAAAAAGACGTTCACCCAGGAGGAAACGGGGGTGCCCTGCAGCGGGAACCTAGCAGACTTGCCGACCAGCAGAGGGCAGGCCTCAGGCAGGGGACCCCAGGTTCCTGGGGCTCTTGGGACTGGGAATGGCCCGGAGGAAGCTTTGGAGCCAAAAAGGTGCTGGATAAAAAGAAACCCCATACAGGCTCCTAAGTGTTTTGAATTTACTAGCAGCCCCACCTTACAGGATGTAAAAAGTAACGGTGTTTCTAACTTGGTCATGTTTTACCAGCTGGATTCCAGCACCTCAGGTGTTCAGATTTCTCCCCAGGCCCGCACTGCTTACCTACAAAGCTTTGTTTTTTACTCTCCCACAGAGGTGCTGCTCGAACACCATTGGCGACTAAGGCAAAGAAGGCCTTTTTAACCTAAGACAAGAGAAACAACACACATTTTTAGTCATACATATGCAGGGAGAAAAATACCTTCAGCTATTAGGTTGGTGCAAAAGTAACTGTGGTTTTGCACTGTTGAAATTTGCCATTTGATATTGGAATCCATTCTTAAATGTGGTTATGTTATGCATCATTTTAGTGCGCCTTTCTCGCTTTATGTTTTTTTGCTAATGACTTATTACTTGCTGCATATTTTTATGTTTATTTTAGACTATGGAAATGATGTTAGACAAAAAGCCAGTTCGAGCAATTTCTTGAGTTCAAAATAGGTTGTAAAGCAGCGGAGACAACTCCTGACACAAACATGACATTTGGCCCAGGAACTGCTGGTGAATGTACAGTGCAGTGGTGGCCCAAGAAGTCTTGCAAAGGAGACAAGAGCCTTGAAGATGAGGAGCACAGTGGCCGCCCGTCGGAAGGTGACAAGGACGAGTCAGAGCAGTCATCAAAGCTGATCCTCTTACGAACGCGAGAAATTACCAAAGAACTCAGTGCTGACCACTCTGTGGCCGTGCAGCATTTGACACAAACTGGAAAGGTGAAAAAGCTCCGTAGTGGGTGCCTCATGTGGTAACCAAAAATCAGAAAAATCATCATTCTGAAGTGTCATCTTCTCCTGTTCTACGCAACAACAATGAACCATTTCTCAACTGGATTGTGATGTGCGGCGAAAAGTGGATTGCATACGACAACCGGCAGTGACCAGCTCAGTGACTAAACCGAGAAGCATCTCCAAAGCACTTCCCAAAGCCAAACTTGCACCAGAAAAGGTCACGGTCACTGACTGGTGGCCTGCTGCCCGTCTGGTCCACTAAGCTTTCTGAATCCCGGAGAAACCATTGCCTCCGAGAAGCACGCTCAGCAAACTGACGCGAGGCACTGGAAGCGGCAAGGCCCGCGGCCGGCACTGGCCAACAGAAAGGGCCCAATTCTTCTCCTCGACAAAGTCCGACTGATGTTGCACAATCAACACCTCAAAAGTTGAAGGAATTGGGCTGCGAAGTTTTGTCTCAAACCACATATTCACCGACCTCTCGCCAACGGATTACTACTTCTTCAAGCATCTCGACAACTTTTTGCAGGGAGAACAATTCTTCAGTCAGCAGGAAGCAGAAAATGCTTTCCTGGAGTTTGTCAAATCCCAAAGCATGGGTTGTTATGCTACATGAATAAACTTCTCCCTGGCAAAAATGTGTCCATTGTAATGGTTCCTATTTTGATTAATAAAGATGTGTTTGAGCCTAGTTATAATGATTTAAAATTCATGGACTGAAAATGCTAATTATGTTTGCACCAACCTATTAAAATATTCAACCTAATTTTACCAGTTATCTTCAACATTGAGTTTTGTAATTTGATAACTTAAAAATAACTGAATATATTAATATAAGCAATATGCTTCTGTATTATATTGCAAGGTATACAGGGATTGGAGATTATTTTTTGAAACAAACAATGCACTTAACCTCAAAGATTTTTTTCTTGTATCTAAAGTGTCTTGGCTACATACAGACTTCATATAATTACCACCGCATAAAAGAATTAAACTTAAGAGTTTAATCCCTTTTATAGGTAGTTATCAATTCATTTGAAAACATGGAAGTTTTATCAAAGTACCTAAAATGAAAATCTGTTTTTCATATGTTTAATAACAAAACATCAAGCATACCTCCTTCATTCCCCTGAGGGTTAGAAAGAGAAGGAATGAAGGACATAATATAGACATACTTTTATATATTTTTGAGACAGACACCTACCACCATAAGCCCGTCGTGGGTGCTCTTGTTCAGAGCAGTTCATGTGCAGAATCTCTCTCAGCCCCCAGGACAAACACCCTCCCAGATACCATGGCAGGGAAAGAAGGCGGTGGAGGTGATGACTTACTAAGCTCAGTGATGACAATGACTTCTAAATATAGAGAGCAAAGGGCATCTGGAAAATGGCTCAATTTTACTGATTATCAAAGAAATGAAAGTTCAAGCAAATTAAAACTATCATTTATAGCTGCTAAATAAGCCAATGTTTTTAAGTTACAACATCTAACACAGGTGTGGCTGTCAAATGACCGGTGGCATCACAAATTGTTGGAATAGTTTCTGACCCACAGCTTGTATCAAGAATCACAAAAATACTGTTTGTGTACCAGCTTTTCTTCTGTCGAATTAGTTACACAAAAGTTTTAGGAGTAGGATTTCTGAATTGACAGTGTTCAGTGTGGCATTATTTCTACTGCAGAAAACTGGAGAAAGATCTGCCTCCTGCAAACTTGTTAAATACTGGCATACCAGTGAGAAAAAAAGTACCAAACAGTATAACTGTGAAGACTGTGTTGAAG
>SJYW01043147.1:143805-179601 GCA_006410735.1 Raphicerus campestris | reverse complement strand
TTTATGGCAGTGAAAATGCAGAATATAAAATTATGCATTGTAATTATATAAAACATGTATTTAAACAGAAAAGATAAAAGAGAAGCAAAAAAAAATGTAGATGTCTATACTAAGGAGTGGAAGCAGTGAAAGTATATGTCTTAAAAATTTTTTATTCTGTGTTATAGTTATGTTTATAACCAAGAAAGAAAAAGGCTCGTTTTTCATCCACTATATTCCCAAACTCCTTGTTAACATAACAGCGAAAACAAATGGTAGGATTACAGGAACCGAAAGCTTCATGTCAGAGGAAGAGTAATGAGTCGGCACTGGTTTCTGCCTTTATTTACGGAACAAGAGTGACTGATGGAGGTGCCTGGCTCATCAGAACAGGAGCCGAAGGACAGCTGGAGCTGAGGGGAGCTCCCGTTGGCCATTTCCCACACTTGTCCTGGACGAGCCTGGCACTGTCCTCAGAATAGTGGGGACTCCATCAACCTGCTGGACAAACTGGCAGGGGACTGGGGAGAGGCGGTGAGAAGAGCCAGTCCAAGGGCATGAGCGTCAGGTGGGAACTGAATGGCATCCACACACTGCTAAGATGGTTTTTGAACCACAGCTTGTATCAAGGATCACAAAACATTCACAGTATGTGGAACTAAACGGCATCCAGCGGTGGTGAGCGAGGGCGAATGGTCTGTTTCTATCTGGACCATGGGAATCTGGGAATCCTTGATGGTGGGCCTAGAAAATATCATCAAAGGATACGGGGGAAAGTCATGGACAAATAGGTTCTGAAACACATTAAATATCTGCTTAGCTTGTTTTTCTAACTGGCTGAAGTAGGCAGGGAGTGGGGGCACTTTTAAAACCACAAACTGCTTATTGTCTTCTCCAAAATAAGAGATTTAGCACAGAAAAACCAGTATGAAAATCATTCACGAGGGTCACTCATGTCAGCCTCAGTGACCACAGCCGTGAAAGTTCTGGTTTGGCCACGGTGAAACAGGTGAAAACAACTACACGAGTTGGACAGACTGCACGCAAACCCCGATGGGAAAGCCTAGCAGGCACCACACAGGCCGGATTCAAGGAGCTGCAGTTATTGAGAGAAAAGGCGTGGACTGAGCTCCATAATCTTTCTGGAAGCTTTTCCAAACTCATTTTCCCAATCATCTTCAAATCAGTGAATTTCAATAGAAAACTGTAATCCATCATAAAGAGTTAAATAAAACGAGGGCAGGAAACACAAAGAAAACCGCACCCAGTACATCACAGGTAAGACGCTAGAAATCAAAGGCAAAGAGAAAACTGAATCGATCAGAGGGAAAAAGGATGTTTACTTTCAAAGCAACACGTGCACAGATGGGCACACCAGCAGAAGTAGGGTCTGACTCTGAAGACTCTGAACGGAGACTGTCCCTCCAGAAACAGGAAGACATCTGCTTTTCCATAGTAACTTCTCTGCCTGACCTGCTACCTGCAAGCTATTGGGTGTCAGTCGCTCAGTCCTGTCCGACTCTGCGACCCCACGGACTGTAGCCCGCCAGGCTTTTCTGTCCATGGGATTCTCCAGGCAAGAACACTGGAGTGGGTACCCCATCCCTTCTCTAGGGGATTTTTCCGACCCAGGGACCAAACCCAGGTCTCCTGCATTGCAGGCAGATTCTTTACCAGCTGAGCCACAAGGAAAGCCCATAAACTGTTAAACGGCCCCTAAATGCTCGGCAGTTACCAAAGGGCTCGCAAGGGCTCTGCACACAAACCTAAGGAGATGCCCACATGGCACTGACTCTCACACACAGGGCGGACGCTCAGGCTGCCACCTCGGATGGCGTGGCTGTGATGTGTGCTGACCTGAGGGTGCACTGCTGATGCCATGAGAGGGACAAGCCCAGGGAAGCCACCATCCAGGGGCAAAGGGAACGTTAAGGATTTGAGGTGAAGAGTGCCTTCACTTTTGCATGGGAAGCTAGACAGCCAGTGAAGTGAAAGTCACTGTCGTGACCAGCTCTCTGCAACCCCATGGACTCTGCAGTCCATGGAATTCTCCAGGCCAGGATACTGCAGTGGGTAGCCCTTCCCTTCTCCAGGGGATCTTCCCAACCCAGGGATCGAACCCAGGTCTCCCACATTGCAGGCTTTACCAGCTGAGCCACCAGGGAAGAGGGGAAACACAAGAATACTGGAGTGGGTAGCCAATCCCTTCTCCAGCAGATCTTCCCAACCCAGGGATCGAACGTGGGTCTCCTGCATTCTAGGTGGACTCTTTGCCAGCTGAGCTACCCGGGAAGCCAGACGCTGAGGAAGATGCTGGGAGTGAAGGAGAGGCGTCTCCCCCTGCCTTCAGAGGGGCGAAGCTGCAGGACCAACCAGGCTAACCTTGGCTTCTCCTTGGCTCAGGCCCTCTGCCCTCTCTGAGCCCCGACATTCTCAGCCACACGAGGGGCTAACAGACAACGTTTTCCTCACAACTGCATGGGCTTGTTTTGGCCATGCCACATGGCTTGCAGAATCTCAGTTCCCCCACCAGAGACTGAACGCAGTGAAAGCCTGGAGTCCTGACCACTAGGCAACCAGGGAGTTCCCGCAAGTGACTGCACGAACCAGTGACTGCATGAACTGCTCTGAAGATGTTCGGTAGTAAGAGTCAAAAAGCAAAAAAGCTTTTAATTTTCCAATCTCTACAAACCAGACCAGCAGCAGAGCAAGATTTATTGTCTTAACTTCAGCCACACAGACTGTTGACATGTTGACACGTCATGGAGGGTAGGGGCCACAGCTCGCCCCTCCAGAGACGGGACAGAACCCCCTGGAGTGGACAGGATGTGCTCTCAGCCCCTGTGGGGGGTGCGTGTCCGTGTCATGGTCAGCAGCCCTGCCTGTCCCTCCTCTGGCTTGGCTGCAGCTTCTGCACCATCAGGAGACCTTCTAAACATGCTTCCTTAGCATCACGTGTGTGGAGTCCTTTGAAACTGTACTTAGGAAACTTCACAACTACAGAAGGTACAGGTGTCACCAATTACCAGACAGACAGGGTTAGAGTGGACAGGCACAATCGAGCTCCAGTTCAGAGAGAAGCATCAGGGTCTCTGCGTACCTTTGAAAGATTTCTTTTTGTTCACCTAATAAACAATTTACTTAAATGGATATCATTTAAAATTTTTGTATTTTAATAGGCGTGGGAGACAGAGTCAGGCATGGGGAGGGAGAGCAGGTGTGGAGAGCAGCCCACGACTCCAGGCCCCGGATGCCCGGGGGAGGCGGGGGCAGGTCTGAAAACAAGCAGGGAGATTGTTTCAAATCAGATCATAACCACATCAACCATCAAAGGGCTTTTTCCGGAGAAACTGCATCAGAAATAAAATGCACAAAGATGAACACTTGGGCGCTTCCAATGGAAAAGACAGCTGGCCCGACTCCTGAGAGACCCACCCGGCGGAAGCCCCGCGTGAACAGCGTGCTCCTCCAGCTGCGGGTGCTCTCTCTGTACCGTGCGCCACTAGCGGCACAAGCTCTAGACAACTGAGGAAAACAGAACAAAAAGGGGACGTAAGAAGAATGCTAAACAGCAATTCGGGGCCCACGATCTCCTGGCTGAAGTTCCAGAAGAAAGGAAAGAGCAGGAAGATGGCCTCGGGAGAAATAGCACGATGACACAGACCGAGTGACAGGTCAGGCCCGAAGGCCCACTGGGTGCCGGCTCACAAGAGGAAAACCCTACAACCAGGCACGAGGCACGGAACTGAGGAGCCCGAGATACGGAGCAAACCTCAAAAGCATCAGCAGGGGAAAAGAAATCACACATCAAAGACGGAGATTAAAGAAGGAAAAGACACTAGAGCTTTCTCTTCAGCAACACTGGCAGCTGGAAAGAGTGGAACAAAGGCTTCACATTCGAAATACACATTATGGAATTCTGCACACAGTCTGCACATTGAGTACAACCAATATTTAACTTTTCAAGTAACTGCTTTCTCATGTATCTTTTCTTGGGAAGTGTACCAACGTTTGAATCCTCCTAACCCCAATATGACTCATTTGAAAAGATCCTGATGCTGGGAAAGGTTGAGGCCAGGAGAAGGGGACAACAGAGGATGAGATGGTTTGGATGGCATCACTGACTCAATGGACATGAGTTTGAGTAAACTCCAGGAGATGGTGATGGACAGGGAGGCCTGGCGTGCTGCAGTCCATGGGGTCACAAAGAATTGGACACGACTGAGCGACTGAACTGAACCCCAACATGACCTGGCTTCCCTGGTGGCTCAGTGGTAAAGAAAGTGAAAGTGAAGTCTCTCAGTCGTGTCCGACTCTTTGTGACCCCATGGACTGTAGCCCACCAGGTTCCTCTGTCCATGAGATTTTCCAGGCAAGAATACTGGAGTGGGTTGCCATTTCCTTCTCCAGTAGATCTTCCCAACCCAGGGATCGAACCCAGGTCTCCCGTACTGTAGGCAGAAACTTTACCGTCTGAGCCACCAGGGAAGCCCTGGTAAAGAATCCACTTGCCAATACAAGAGACACAGATTCAATCCCTGGGTTGGGAAGATACCCTGGAGAAGGGAATGACAACCCACTCCAGTGTTCTTGCCTGGAGAATCCCATGGACAGAGGAGCCTGGAGGGCTACAGTCCATGGGGTCTCAAAGAGTCGGATGGGGTTGCTAAACAACAGCAACCCCCAGTGTGATGGAGCTGAACAGGGTTAGAGGAGGTCGTCAGGGTGGGACCACTGTCCTCATGAGAAAGACTTAGACTGGTCTTGCTCCCCAGGCAACTGTCCGCAAGCCGGGAAGACAGGCCTCACCAGCCAGGAGGACTTGGAGCTGGGAGAAACGAAGCCCGCCGGTCTGCGGGCTTTTGTCACGCAGCCCTGGTGGACCGAGGCAGGAAGCTCCAGGGAAAAGTGCTCCACCAAAACAGAGGGAGTGAATCAAGGGCGCAGAAGAGCCTGCGTTCAGGTTATCCAGAGAGGGGGGCGGCACTGATGGCGTGAAGCAGTGAGGGTCTTGGGTGACCGTGACGACCGAGGAGGAGACGCAGAAGCAGCAGGGGTGGGTCTGTGAGAGGCTGCAAGCCTGCGGGCCCAGCCTGACTGCACAGGAACTCCCACTGAGAGGTCAGATGGTGGGAAAAGCCTTAGATGATCAAAGAAAACTGAAGACGGAAGGGTTCCGAGCTCCAGGAACAACACTGAACTGAACAAATAGGAAATGTCACCGCGGCACAACATGAGACAGTCAGATGCATGAAAACACCCCCTGAGATATGGTGAATGGGGGCGGGGGGCCGGCGGGAGGGGAGGAGGGAAGCCACGCGAGGAACAAAGCACCTGGCCGCCAAGTTAGGCGGAAGAAAAGTGCCTTAAAATGAATGACTCGAGCTAGGACGGCAGTGACGGCCAGGCCTAATGGCTGACCTGCTGCTTCTGGGAATACGAGGGGGCGAGGCGGAACACAGACTGCTGTTCATACGCAAGCCTTTTTGCACCACCTCTTAACGACGTGACTGGTGAAGCCCACTGCCTGTACTTCCTGTAACAGCCCGCCAGATGTTGTGTCAGCCCCCCCGTCGGGTCAGCCTCACACCGCGGTTCTGACCACTTAAGTCTTTTCTGGAATACCGATACGCTCTCATTGTTCTGGACGGCAGGGACTTACTAATCAGTCCCAAGGATCATTCAGCTTATTGAGGAATCCTTCTGGATATTGGTTATTATTTTCTCTCACTCTCTCTCTTGGCTTCAAATCATCTGTTAAGTAGATGATGCCACCAATAAAATCAATATTCAAGCCATTGCTCCAAATGCTGATGGGCTTAGAGGGAAAGAACGTTCAGGCATCCAGCAATTTCTTAGCTAGGTTACCCCAGAAAGCAGAGCCTGGCCCACCTGTAGCTTATCTGAGAAGACGACCCCAGGAGTAGGGGTGCCACAGGCCTGCAGGGAAGAGGGGGGCGGGTGGTCGAGCCGGCCTGACGGGGCCTGATTCCCCCGGGGTCTTCTGAGGACTGTCCTCCTGGAGGGGGAGAGGTGGGGGCACTTATCCAGCTGCTTGTCCCCCGCTAGTTCCCGAGGCAGAGTGCTGCCCACCGAGCCTGCAGGAGGCAGGGCTGGCTGGAGTGACAGGTGGCCTGGTCCCTGAGAGGAATCCAAAACCACCAGGAGCCTCGCTCAAGGGAAACCGAGATTTCACTGACGTTCTTTTAAGGTCCATCAGTTCAGTTGAGTCGCTCAGTCGTGTCTGACTCTTTGTGACCCCACAGACTGCAGCACAACAGGCCTCCCTGTCCATCACCAACTCCCGGAGCTTGCTCAAACTCATGTCCATTGAGTCAGTGATGCCATGCAACCCTCTCATCCTCTGTCCATAATGAGCCATTAATTCGCTGAGCTGCCTAAATACGCTTCTGTATTTTATCCATCAGGACGCTGCGCCAGGCTCTGTCAGCCCCAGATGGCCTTTCCTTCATGGTATTACCACAGCTACAAATGATCCAAAGAGGAAATCAGGTTCCTCACCCTGACTTTCTGGGGTCAGGCCATGACAGGTTTCTAGAGACTACTACTTTTGTTAATGCTTCATTCAAACACCTTACCTGGGATGGAAACCGCGTGCCCCAATGTCTTTCCAGGAATCTTGTTTTTCCTCTTTCCTCTGGCCTCCGGCCTCAGGCCTCAGGCCTCAGCCCTGCTCACCTGGTCTCCACAGTTCTCTGACACCACTGCACAGTTGGGGCCAGGAAGCAAACAGGCAGCCTCCTACAGTCTCCACACCTACCCTGGACTTAGCTTCTTCTAATCACCATTTATTGCACTTCTTCCATTTTGAGGATCATTGTCCTTGACGATGAAAGAGCACAAAATGAGCTGAAACATCTCTCTTCCTCTTTATTAGCCCCTGCAGCATGAATTTTGGGAACAGGCTGAACCCTTACCTTTCTTGTCTCTAGAGTAGGCAAGTGGGGCTTTCCTGGTGTTGCTGTTATTCAATCCTTAAGTCATGTCCGACTCTTTGCAACCCCAGGGACTGCAGGACATGAGGCTTCCCTGTCCTTCACCGTCTCCCGGAATTTGTTCAAACCCATGTCCATTGAGTCAGAGATGCTGTCCAACCATCTCATCCTCTGTCGTCCCCTTCTCTTCCTGCCCTCAATCTTTCCCAGCATTAGGGTCTTTTCCAATGAGTCACCTCTTCACATCAGGTGGCCAGAGTACTGGAGCTTCAGCATCAGTTCTTCCAATGAATACTCAGGGTTGATTTCCTTTAGGATGGACTGGTTTGATCTCTTTGCTCCCCAAGGGACTCTCAAGAGTCTTCTGCATGACAGTTCAAAAGCATCAGTTCTTTGGTGCTCAGCCTTCTTTATGGTCCAACTCTCACATCTGTACATGACTACTGGAAAAACCATAGCTCTGACTAGATGGACCTTTGTTGGCAAAGTGATGTCTCTGCTTTTTATTATGCTGTCTAGGTCTGTCATAGCTTTTCTTCCAAGGAGCAGGCGTCTTTTAATTTTGTGGCTACAGTCACTGTCTGCAGTGATTTCAGAGCCCCTGAAAATAAAGTCTGTTACTGTTTCCACTTTTTCCTCATCTATTTGCCATGAAGTGATGGAACTTGATGCCATGATCTTTGTTTTTTAAGTGTTGAGTTTTAAGCCAGGCTTTTCACTCTCCTCTTTCACCCTCATCAAGGACAGTTTAGAGGTCAGCATTTATCCTGTCAGCTACCCAGGTAACTTACATCCAATTATACCAATATATGTTAGCTTTCTATTCAACGACTGCTGTGGTTTCTGTGTCCTGACTGGACCCCAGTGGATCAGAAATGCACCCAGGAGGGTTTTGGGGACCGAGGGTTTGGAACTGGGCTCATGTTTGGGGCCTGAACACCGTGCTGAGCTCTGGGTCAGTGGGGCCCAGACCCTGTGGCCCCGGGCAGGGAGCACTGAGAAGGAACCAGGGTTCCGCGTGACAGTGGTGCCCTGCCCCAGCCTGCAGCTGCCAGAGGAGCGCTGGGGCCAGAGATGCAGTCACTGCGGCAATAGGAACATGGATTCCAGTGTGGGCAGAGTCCTGCCAGGCTGGGGCTCACACAGGGGATGGAGCACCACCAACCCAGGGGTCACCGCCTCCCCGCGTCTTGGACGTGAAAGCCTAGGCGCTGACTTGGCTCAACCCCAGAACCCAGCACAGCGACAGGGCTGGTGTCAGAACCGCCTGTCTTGGCTTGGAGGCCCAGGGACAAGTTTTCCTGGGTGGAGGCCCTGCACACGTGGGGTCACTCATTCCCCAGACAACTGCAGCCACCCTCTGCCGCCCCAAGACCTGAGTCAGGCTCCAGCCTGCTGGGACAGGGACAGGGCTTTGCCACTTCGTATCTGCAGAAACCTGGAAACTGAGTGTGAGAACTGCTTCCAGATAACATGGGATTTGGTGGAGTTACCAGCAGTGTGGACGTGACATCTAGGGCAGCCGCTGGGAAGGCTCAAAAGCTTTCCGAGTTGACGGCCTTGAATGCGGGCCATTGTGGAATGCCGAGATGCCAGAACTCTGGTGCTCTGAGGAGGAAGAGTGAACCCACGGGCTTATGGCGATTTCGGCACGTGCGCCTGTGTGCCCAGCCCCCAGCCCCCTTCCCCACCAGGCCCTCCCCAGGTCTGCGTACAGAGAGCCTCGACCCTGAGCAGCTGCGTGCTGGCGGTGCTCCACAGGGGGCGCGCCCGTGTGGACCTCGCTGGTGCGTGTGGGGTGCGGGTCCTCTGGGGGAGGGCAGGGCTGCACAGAGGATGTGCCCGTATGGACCTCGCTGATGTGTGGGGTGAGGGTCCTCCGGGGTGGGCAGGGCTGCCAAGGACGAGGCAGCAGGTGCCCGGCTGGGGTGAGAGTGTTCTGTCCAATCCATGGGCCCTTGGCAATGGCTGACCGGTTATAGCATCCCTGGGAATGAGGCGGATGCCAGGCCTCTGAAATGTTCCCTCATCCACACAGCCAGAAAAACTCTTAGCCCAGGGTCTGAAACCCCACCTTAGTCATCAACGTGCAGTCCCATCCTCCCACCATTCCCAGACCCGAGTCCCAAACTGGGTCAGGGTCCCCTGAGGATGGTGCCTCACCCGGGACTGCTGCTTCTCCAGGACGGCTGAGCACAGAAGTTTCAGGGTCACCAGGCACTGACCTTGAACAGACGCCACTTCCGAGCACCCCCAAGGCCACTGTGGCTGTAGTCAAGTGGGGCAAATGGTCTGCCAGGGGACAGACGGAGTCTCAGCCAAGGTCAAGCTCAGGGGTCTGCAGGCCGTACTAGCTACCCCCGAGTTCTTGAATGGAGCCCTGGGGTCCCTACTCTGGCTCTCGGACACACAGGGCATGGGATGCTATGGTCAGGCAGGATGCCCCTCGAAACCACAGGCTGGCAAGCCAGGGGCAGCAGGGTGTCCCTGGGGAAGCACAGAGATGGGGGTGCTGACCGTCACACTCTGGGGGGACCTGCCCATGCAGCTGGATTCCTGAGACTCCAGGCCAAGCATCTTGACCCTGCAGCTCCACCTGCAAGTGCGTTCTCTCTGGACCGGCGTACCCGGCCCGAGGTGCAGGCCGCCTCGGCAGCACAGCCCTCCCATGCCCTCTGGCTCCACCGTCCACAGAGATGCTGACCGGCTCCCCAGGCCTCGTGTCGCGCACGGTGACACTGACGACACTGGGCTGCCTGGTCTGACGGGCAGGGAGGAGCAACGCTTTACAGACGTCTCAGAGTGATGTCTGCAAGCCAGAGGGATCAGGGCCGGGGGTGGGCAGCAGCCTGGAGTGCCAGAGCCCCCCACCCCGCGAGACTCCGCCTGCCTCCTGCACCCCGCCACCTCGTGGGCCTTCGGGAGAATACGTCCCTGTCTGAGTGCTGCTCTGGCCGGTGCTGAGTGGCCAGCGACAGCGGTCTGCAGAGGGCCCAGAGCAGGGCTCGGCTCCACAGCAGGGTGGGCCCCTCGTCCACCCAGGCCTGCGGCCCCTAGAGGCAGAGCTGGGGCCGCTGGATGAATGGCCCACGAGGCACCAACAGGCGAGCCACTGGTTTGGGGCAGGAAAAAGATTTCAAAAAAACCCCCACACCTTCTTCTGAAGGTCATTATTTTCCTTTTGAGAAATGGCTCTTGGCTTCCTACAGGGCCTGGTAGGGGAAGAACAACTCAGCTGACGGCCGAGGGACCGTGCAAGCCCAGAGCCCACCCCGAGAGGGTGCATCAGGCCTGTCTAGCCCGAGTGCTGAGCTGTCAGCATCTTCAGCCGTGGAACCATCTAAGGCAGGCTTCTGCCTTCCGGGGAGTAGGGAGGAGCTGGGCAGCGTCCCCACCTTAGTCACCCCACCGTCAGGGGCTTGTGACGACTGCTGACCTCGAGGGAGAACCAGTCAGCCCGAGGAGCACTTGGCTGGGACGTGCACTTGGCTTCCAGGGCACAGGAGACAGGCGCTGCGTGTCCGTGGACACGAGACACATGGACACGACACACGGGGGCATCACAGCCCAACCCACAGGAGGCCTGCGGGCTCACAGAGGCCGAGGGCACAGGCGCCAGGGGCGGGGCCGTCCACCCCCACCCTTCTCAGGCCTCTCTAGCTGCCTGCGTTTTGTGACCCCTGTTTTCAGTTCACGTGCGGACAGCTGACCCCGGCTCCCCAGACCAGCAGTGTCTCCGATAACCTCAGAGTGACTTGAGCAGAATACATTTCTTTTTTTTAACTGAAACAGTCTGGACAAACTTCTACCTATCTCGACGGCTCCGTGCTGCCCTACCACGGGGACACTGGGTGCTGTCCCGGCTGCCACCTCGAGAGGAGGATGACCGTCGTGTGGTCCTGGGGACGGACACACTGCAGCCCCCAGCCTGCTTCCCTCGCCCTCGGGATGTGTCCACAGTCACCCTACAGGCTGCGTCTAGACAATGGTCTGCTTAGCCTTTCAGACACATAATTAACTTTGCTGTCACCAGTGCCGACGAGTCACCCCCATTTCCATGGTAACCTGTTTTAGCTCCTTGGAAGCATGGAGCCCACAGGATTCATGACTTCCATGGGATGAGGCTCAGGCAGCTTCTATTAATCGGGGGGCGGGGGTGACAGTCACCGGATTAGTGACCTCCGAAGATCCATAAAGCATCACATTTTTCACGTATCAGTCGCTCTGGCTAAATGCTACATTCAGAAAAGAGTCCTTTTCATGATGAGGCAAAAGCTGAGTAAGAATGAAACCCGGGATCATTTGCTTTTCTGTTGCTGGAAAACCTCCGGTCAGGCGTTGGGCAGATGTCTTTGGGTAAGACAGGGTAATCTACTTATTTGGGGAATTCAGAAATCCCAGGTACTTCACTGCTGCAGTCTGTAGTTTCAGGGGTACGGAAGGTTTCCTGAAGTTACTGTCTGCTTCCCTAAGATCCTGCCTCTGGATACTGCTCTGTCCTCCTTGAGTCAAGGAATCAAGAGCTGGAGAAGGGGCCTCAGGCGAAGGGTGCCTGGGCCCAGATGAATTCGCCAAAGTCACAGGGTATCAGGCCAATTTACCCCCAAATCAGAAACAATTGGAAAATAAAATTAAGGACAAAGCGATTTTCACATTCTTGAGAATTCTGGGCACTGAGGACGAATGCAGGCAGAGTGGTCCCCTAGAGCCCAGGAGTCCTGGGGGAAGAGCCACAGGGTGTCCCGGGGGGCCACAGGCCAGAGGGCTGGGCCGGGCTCCCAGGACCCCGCTGGACAAGGAGCCGAGGACCCAGGTGAATGTGCCTACCCACTGGAGTCCCACCGAGGGAAGGAGCGGTGGTGTTCACCTGAGAGCTGCCCCTGGAGGCCCTCGGCCCCTCCTTGTTCTCCTCCAGTCCCTGGGGGTCTCCCCGGGGGGGCTGATGCCCTCATAAAGCACTGATGGCCCATGAATTCCTGCCTTGGCGGCTACTTTTGGGGAACCCAAGCGACACAGGAATCCATGTGTATGCACGCATATCTTATTACACTGGATGTAACTGGAGTATACTGAATGTGTTATTTGGCACTTTTCACACACGACTGCAAGTCACATTGGTATAAAACGGGTTGCACTAAGCACAATTTTAATACCATAATAATCGGGTTCAAATTTTCTGCTGAAAGAGATCGACAGTTTTCTCTTAAGACATTATCCACCTGAGTAATTTTTTTCTTTATAACTGAAGTTTTTTTCAATTTTATTCTGGTAAGTAACTAACACAGGGCATCAGGATGTGCCGAGGAGGGACTGGGATGGACACATGTCAGGGAGACCTGAGTTCACATTCCACCCCATGGCTCCCCAGGTCTGTGGACCAAGTTCTCAAATTCTGGAATATGAGTAAACTCTAGATAATGAGTTTCCTTATCTGTTAAACAGTGCAGTCCTTAGAAGACTGCCGTGACGACTGAGAATTCAGACGGTATACCTCAGCACAGGCCCCGACATGCAGCTAGGACTGGGTCCAAATTACCTGACAGAACAGCCACCGAAAACACAGAGCCCGACTCAGGGGCACGGGGCTCACTCACTTGTAAGGTGGTATCAAAGACGACAAGCTTGGAGCTGGTTGGAACGATGTCGTAACACTTGTGTGACCTCATGAATCGCATGTAAACGCCACTTTCTGAGTCTTCTGCTGAAAAGGAAGAAACAAGGCTAGTATCAGTGATAAGTAAAAAAGAACTTCCTCTATCAGATTAAGAGTATACAGGGAAAACCTACTGCTAACGCATTTAATGGAAAATAAGAAACGTTTTTCCCTGTAGGAGCGAGCAGCACATGCCACTAGCCGTCCCTGCTGATGCAAGAAGGCAAAGGAAGAAATGAGGCCTCTGGGCCGAAAAGGAAAAAGCAAAACTGTTATGATTTTCTACATAGAAAATACCAAAGAATTACAAAAAGCTCACAGGTCTAAAACAAAACCAAAAAGTTCAGCAGGTCACAGATAGCAAACTAAAACAAAGCAAAAAAACCCACACGCTACTGTATGTCTACATGCTAGCAAGGAACAACTGGAAACCTGAAAATGTTAAAGGCATCATTTACATAAAAATGAAACGGAAATAAGGATCTACTTGAGGAGACCTGAAAACAGGAACTGCATGAACAAATCTGTGTGACATCATCTCTATTATGTCAATTCCTGTAGAAGCGAATGGACAACTGGCCAAAGGAATGACGAGGTGCTGGGTTGCAAAGCTGTGGCTGTGGCTAGCTGGTGGCCCAGTGCCCTGCCTGCAAGGACCTCACTCCTATCTCCTGGTCCACTCATAGGACACACCTCCACACAGCTCAGCCCACACCAACCTCTACATTTGGGGAAGATTTAGATTACCTGGATAATATCCAGGGAGAAAAAACCCCTGCTTTATTATTATTGTTTGGTAGCTAAGTCGTGTCTGACTCTTTGTGACCCCACGGACTACAGCACACCAGGCTTCACTGTCCTTCACTCTCTCCCAGAGCTTGCTCAAATTCATGTCCACTGAGTCAATAATGCCATCCAACTATCTCGTCCGCTGTTGTCCCCTTCTCCTCCTGTCTTTAATCTTTCCCAGCATCAGGGTCTTTTCCAATGAGTCAGTTCTTTGCCATCAGTTCAGTTCAGTTGCTCAGTCGTGTCTGACTCTTTGTGACCCCATGAATTGTAGCACGCCAGGCCTCCCTGTTCATCACCATCTCTTGGAGTTCACTCAGACCCACGTCCATCAAGTCCGTGATGCCATCCAGCCATCTCATCCTCGGTTGTCCCCTTCTCCTCCTGCCCACAATCCCTCCCAGCATCAGAGTCTTTTCCAATCAGTCAACTCTTCGCCTGAGGTGGCCAAAGTACTGGAGTTTCAGCTTTAGCATCATTCCTTCCAAAGAAATCCCAGGGTTGATCTCCCTCAGAATGGACTGGTCGGATCTCCTTGTAGTCCAAGGGACTCTCAAGAGTCTTCTCCAACACCACAGTTCAAAAGCATCAATTCTTCGGCGCTCAGCCTTCTTCACAGTCCAACTCTCACATCCATACATGACCACAGGAAAAATCATAGCCTTGACTAGACGGACCTTAGTTGGCAAAGTAATGTCTCTGTTTTTGAATATACTATGTAGGTTGGTCATAACTTTTCTTCCAAGGAGTAAGCATCTTCTAATTTCATGGCTGCAGTCACCATCTGCAGTGATTTTGGAGCCCCCAAATATAAAGCCATCAGATGGCCAAAACATTGGAGCTTCAGCTTCAGCGTCAGTCCTTCCAATGAGTGTTCAGGACTGATTTCCTTTAGGATGGACTGGTTGGATCTCCTTACTGTCCAAGGGATTCTCAAGTGTCTTCTCCAGCACCACAGTTCAAAAGCATCAGTTCTTTGGTGCTCAGTCTTCTTTATGGTCCAACTCTCACATCTGTACACAACTACTGGAAAAAATACAGCTTTGACTAGATGGAGCTTTATTGGCAAAATGATGTTTCTGCTTTTTAATATGCTGTCTGGGTCTGTCATAGCTTTTCTTCCAGGAAGCAAGCATCTTTTCATTTCATGGTTGCAGTCACCATCCATAGTGATTTTGGAGCCCAAGAGAATAAAATCTGTCAACGTTTCTATTTTATCCACCTTTTATTTGCCATGAAATGTTGGGACTGGATGCCATGATCTTAGTTTTTTGAATGTTGAGTGTTAAGCCAGCTTTTTCACTCTCCTCTTTCACCTTCATCAAGATGCTCTTCAGTTCCTCTTTGATTTCTCCCTTAAGGTGGTGTCATCTGCCTATCTGAGGCTGTTGATATTTCTCCCAGCAATCTTGACCTCAGCTTGTAGTTCACTCAGCCCAACATCTCACTTTATTATACATACTAATTAGCAAGATGGGGTGCTTCCCTCATGGCTCAACGGTAAAGAACCCCCCTGCCAATGCAGGAGACATGGGTTTGATTCCTGGGGCGGGAAGATCCCCTGGAGAAGGAAATGGCACCCCTCTTCAGTATTCTTACCTGGGAAATTCCATGGACAGAGGAGCCTGGTGGGCTACAGTCCATGGGGTCACAAAAGCGTCGGACATGACTACACGATTACAGACAACAGAATTAGCAGGATGAGAGTTAAAAGTGTAAAACGGCACGACAGGAACCAACTTCCTTGACTGTGTCAAGAAGCCCATTATTCCATTTCCAACTGTGGTGAACAGAGTCCATGCTGGTTGGTTTGCCAATTTCATGATAAAGCTATTTAGTGAACTACTCCCAAACCTCTATTTCCAATTCTGACCTCTCTTTGGGGCACTGTAACTCAGAATTCAAACTCCTATCTTTCCCATCACCTCCGGCCCAGCCTCCTTCTTCCACATCTCCCCTCCTGCTCGTGGAATAAAGTCAGCTGACTCTGGCTGGCATTCAGGCTTCCAGCCTGGGCTTCTCCATGACCCTGCTTGCCTGTTTCCTGTTCTGTCCAGGCACACAGCTGTCTGCCAAGCTCCCTGCAGTCCTTAATCTCACGTTCTGGCAGTCGTTCCTCCTGCCGTAATGGAAACGTCCTGCTCTCCACTTCCTTGCCCCATTTCAAATGCCATCGTCTCCACAAGGGCACTGACTGCCTGAGTGCTTGTTTATGCGCTGCGATCCCAGGTGTTACAGGAAGTGACCCCATGCAATTTATGTGACAAGCTTGAAGGGTGTGCCTGGATTTGCTCTNATATAAAGCCATCAGATGGCCAAAACATTGGAGCTTCAGCTTCAGCGTCAGTCCTTCCAATGAGTGTTCAGGACTGATTTCCTTTAGGATGGACTGGTTGGATCTCCTTACTGTCCAAGGGATTCTCAAGTGTCTTCTCCAGCACCACAGTTCAAAAGCATCAGTTCTTTGGTGCTCAGTCTTCTTTATGGTCCAACTCTCACATCTGTACACAACTACTGGAAAAAATACAGCTTTGACTAGATGGAGCTTTATTGGCAAAATGATGTTTCTGCTTTTTAATATGCTGTCTGGGTCTGTCATAGCTTTTCTTCCAGGAAGCAAGCATCTTTTCATTTCATGGTTGCAGTCACCATCCATAGTGATTTTGGAGCCCAAGAGAATAAAATCTGTCAACGTTTCTATTTTATCCACCTTTTATTTGCCATGAAATGTTGGGACTGGATGCCATGATCTTAGTTTTTTGAATGTTGAGTGTTAAGCCAGCTTTTTCACTCTCCTCTTTCACCTTCATCAAGATGCTCTTCAGTTCCTCTTTGATTTCTCCCTTAAGGTGGTGTCATCTGCCTATCTGAGGCTGTTGATATTTCTCCCAGCAATCTTGACCTCAGCTTGTAGTTCACTCAGCCCAACATCTCACTTTATTATACATACTAATTAGCAAGATGGGGTGCTTCCCTCATGGCTCAACGGTAAAGAACCCCCCTGCCAATGCAGGAGACATGGGTTTGATTCCTGGGGCGGGAAGATCCCCTGGAGAAGGAAATGGCACCCCTCTTCAGTATTCTTACCTGGGAAATTCCATGGACAGAGGAGCCTGGTGGGCTACAGTCCATGGGGTCACAAAAGCGTCGGACATGACTACACGATTACAGACAACAGAATTAGCAGGATGAGAGTTAAAAGTGTAAAACGGCACGACAGGAACCAACTTCCTTGACTGTGTCAAGAAGCCCATTATTCCATTTCCAACTGTGGTGAACAGAGTCCATGCTGGTTGGTTTGCCAATTTCATGATAAAGCTATTTAGTGAACTACTCCCAAACCTCTATTTCCAATTCTGACCTCTCTTTGGGGCACTGTAACTCAGAATTCAAACTCCTATCTTTCCCATCACCTCCGGCCCAGCCTCCTTCTTCCACATCTCCCCTCCTGCTCGTGGAATAAAGTCAGCTGACTCTGGCTGGCATTCAGGCTTCCAGCCTGGGCTTCTCCATGACCCTGCTTGCCTGTTTCCTGTTCTGTCCAGGCACACAGCTGTCTGCCAAGCTCCCTGCAGTCCTTAATCTCACGTTCTGGCAGTCGTTCCTCCTGCCGTAATGGAAACGTCCTGCTCTCCACTTCCTTGCCCCATTTCAAATGCCATCGTCTCCACAAGGGCACTGACTGCCTGAGTGCTTGTTTATGCGCTGCGATCCCAGGTGTTACAGGAAGTGACCCCATGCAATTTATGTGACAAGCTTGAAGGGTGTGCCTGGATTTGCTCTACATGTGAGCTGATCAGCAACTGGGGCAGAGTCAGAAAGTTAGGAAGTGACGGGAGTGGGGTTTCAATCCGTGTTGAGGAGCTGCTGCCTGCTTGGCCGTCCCGCTGTGCAGACACTTGTGGTATCCTCCCAGCACATGAGCTGGCGGGGGCATCGAGGGCTCTGGGATGTGTGTCCCCTGATGGGTGAGGTCCTGGACCGCAGAAGGCCGCGGGTGGAGGCGACCCTGAGTCAGGAGGGGCAGGCTGTGTTCACTCTGCACCTTCCATGGCTCCTCACTGGCCGAGCCAGGTGTGATCTGCAGGGCTCTGATAGTCCTTCTCTTCCTGGATGCTAGTTTCTTTGAACGTCAGAATCTTACCCATTTACTATGTTAATTAAGTCCATCAATACCTATTTATTGCGGATGGTCCCAGTGTAGGTTCTCCCACAGCTGACCTGAGAGACCAGGGGAAGCAAGATGAAAGAGAAAGAAAAACACCAATACAGGATATTAACACATGCCAGCCCAGCTCCACTCTGCTCTTGGCTGCTCGGGTGGCACGACCGCAGGTCGACCAGCCGGCCGGCCTGGCTCCACTCTGCTTAAATGCAGAAAAGCAAAATGGCTGTCTGAATGCAGAGATAAGAAAGCCTTCTTCAGCAATCAATGCAAAGAAATAGAGGAAAACAACAGAATGGGAAAGACTAGAGATCTCTTCAGGAAAATCAGAGATACAAAGGGACCATTTAATGCAAAGATGGGCTCNGAATGCAGAGATAAGAAAGCCTTCTTCAGCAATCAATGCAAAGAAATAGAGGAAAACAACAGAATGGGAAAGACTAGAGATCTCTTCAGGAAAATCAGAGATACAAAGGGACCATTTAATGCAAAGATGGGCTCAATAAAGGACAGAAATGGTATGGACCTAAGAGAAGCGGAAGATAGTAAGAAGAGGTGGCAAGAATACACAGAACTGTACTAAAAAGATCTTCACAACCCAGATAATCATCATGATGATGTGATCACTCATCTAGAGCCAGACATCTTGGAATGTGAAGTGAAGTGGGCCTTAGAAAAGCATCACTACGAACAAAGCTAGTGGAGGAGATGGAATTCCAGTTGAGCTGTTTCAAATCCTAAAAGATGATGCTGTNAAGTGCAATATCTAAGCTTACACGGGAACAATTCTACACAAGGAGTGGTGTGTCCCTCCCTGAAAGCAGATCTGATTACACAACACCCTTGATGTGTCCTCACTTCACAGCACAGCCACTCAGCCGCCACATACGTCCCCCAGGAATTTCACACCCTAGGATCCCATCCACACTTCCTTTCAAAGGCAGTTTCTCAGCTCTGGGACCTCGTCCTTGTGCCTGCCTCAAGGCAATGCCCAGTGCATTGCCTCAGGTAGGGGCCACTGCACTCCTACCTGCCTTTCTGAATGCTGTTCATCCGGAATGGCAGAACAAGACCTTTCTGGAAACAAGGCTCTCTGCAGGTGTACTTCAGGTAAGCATCTTGAGATGAGGTCAAAGCTATGACAAACCTAGACAACATATTCAAAAGCAGATTATTACTTTGCCAACAAAGGTCCGTCTAGTCAGNCACACCCTAGGATCCCATCCACACTTCCTTTCAAAGGCAGTTTCTCAGCTCTGGGACCTCGTCCTTGTGCCTGCCTCAAGGCAATGCCCAGTGCATTGCCTCAGGTAGGGGCCACTGCACTCCTACCTGCCTTTCTGAATGCTGTTCATCTGGAATGGCAGAACAAGACCTTTCTGGAAACAAGGCTCTCTGCAGGTGTACTTCAGGTAAGCATCTTGAGATGAGGTCAAAGCTATGACAAACCTAGACAACATATTCAAAAGCAGATTATCACTTTGCCAACAAAGGTCCGTCTAGTCAG
The DNA here is from genome assembly GCA_006410735.1 of Raphicerus campestris. Classification (NCBI taxonomy): domain Eukaryota; kingdom Metazoa; phylum Chordata; class Mammalia; order Artiodactyla; family Bovidae; genus Raphicerus; species Raphicerus campestris. The sequence continues at coordinate 160,552 of SJYW01043147.1, read as the reverse complement.
AGCTATGGTTTTTCCAGTAGTCATGTATGGATGTGAGAGGTGGACTATAAAGAAAGCTGAGCACCGAAGAATTGATGCTTTTGAACTGTGGTATTGGAGAAGACTTTTGAGAGTCCCTTGGACTGCAAGGGGATCCAACCAGTCAATCCTAAAGGAAATCAGTCCTGAATGTTCACTGGAAGGACTGATGCTGAAGGTGAAGCTCCCTATGGCCACTTGATGCAAAGAGCCGACTCACTAGAAAAGACCCTGATGCTGGGAAAGATTGAGGGCAGGAGGAGAAGGGGCTGCCAGAGGATGAGATGGTTGGATGGCATCACTGACTCAATGGATATGAATTTAAGCAAACTCTGGGAGATGGTGCAAGACAGGGAAGCCTGGTGTACTGCAGCCCACAGGGTCGCAAAGAGCTGGACATGCCTGAGTGACTGAACAACAACGCCACCACCATTGCGGATTACTAGGCTGTACCCTAAATCCAACCACCCAAGTCCTTACAGGAGAGAGGACGCAGACACAGAGAAGACCGTGTTGGGTGGAGGCAGAGATCAGAGTGACACTGCCAGGTGCCAAGGAGGGCGAGCAAAGACTCGCGGGAGGGAGGCCTGTGACAGGGCCTCCTGGAGCCCCCAGGAGGGGCTGGCCCTGATGACCCTGGCCTCAGATGGCTGGCCTCCTGCCTGCAGGAGGAGGAAAGGCCCCTATTCTCAGCCACCGGGCGTGCAGCCCTTTGTCAGGCAGCCTTGGGAGCCTCCTCCACCTTCCTCATTCAGTTCACAGGCCCAGTGGGCCTTCCTCAAAGGCCCTCAAGCCACAAGCATCCCCTCCACAGCCAACGCCCCCACTGGGGCTTTGTGAGTAACACCCTTGCGCAGTCGTGATGTGTCTCGTACCAAAGTTAGACATCTGCAGCGGATGGCAGCTTCACAGGCAGCAAGTTCCTCAAGGGTGTCAGGACAAGCTCACAGCTGCTAACTGGTGCTGAGAGACACATCAGGGAAAGGCAGGGGTCACAGTTAGGATCCAACCCCCATCTTCAAGAACCGAGGCTGTAAGGATGCAAGTTCACTTCAGTCGCGCCTGACTCTTTGTGACCCCACGGACTGTAGCCCGCCAGGCTCCTCTGTCCATGGAATTTCCCAGGAAAGAATACTGGAGTGGGTTGCTGTTCCCTTCTCCAGGGGATCTTCCAACCCAGGGACTGAACCTGGGTCTCCTGCATCACAGATTCTTTACCGTCTGAGCCACCAGGGGAAGCCTCAAGGGTGTAGGATGAGAAGCACTTTAAAACAAAATTTACACATCGCCCAAAGAGCACTAAAAAAAAACCCCCAAATTAAAAAAACTGACTGCTTATTTCCAATTCCTATTAATTTTAACTTAATGTAAGATCTTTCTTTGTAATTCCACAAAGAAAAAAAGACTATTAATAGGTTAGTCATTTTAACATCTGTCCTTTATACTTTCTTCTACACTTGGAAATGTAAGTTTACTATATTCATACGGTATCTTTTCTTTTTGTGTGCGTTAGTCGCTCAGTCGTATCTGACTTTTTGCGATCTTATGGACTTCAGCCCACCAGGCTTCTCTGCCAATGGAATTCTCCAGGCAAGAATAGTGGAATGGATTGCCATTCTCTTCTCCAGAGGAACTTCCCAACCCAGGGATCAAACCCTGGTCTCCTGTATCACAGGCAGATTCTGCACCGTTTGAGCTACAGGGAAGTCCTATCTTTTCTTTTCAGAAAATCATTTAAAATAGTTGAGCAAGAAATAAGCAAAAACAATTTAAAATAGTTCAGCAAGAATAAGCAGAAAGGGAAATATTAAAGTTAAAAGTATATGGAAAGATTAAACTCTTGTGGACATTTTCCTAAAGTACTTAGATACATGGATATCAACAAAGTCAAAGTTTAAACGTAATTTTATAGGACTTATAAAGGTAGCAGAATAAATGAAGCGTGTTAGTTTTTGCTTTTCCCTTTCCATGCTGTATATACTTGGGTTCGTGTGTGTGCTGGGGGCAAAAGGGGGCAAAAGAGATACAGACGCTCTTCCAGACAAGGGGGCAAAGAGTTGCTAAAAGTAGGAAAAGCGTATGTAAGTAAAGGCACAAAGTTTCCCAAATTAGTTAGTTGCAACAAATAAAATAAACAGTAATATAAACAAATATACAATACATAATAAAATAAAATTTAAAGGTTAGTTGCAATAAATGCCTAAGGAATGTCACAAACAGACAAGGCTGTGACCTTGAAACGGCTGATTCCCATCCACTTGAAAATTCTCGGAACTACATGGCTCAAACATCTACCACAGCCAACGTTGCTTCTTTCTCAGGAAACAGAGCCCAACTTCTAAGCGGAAGCAACAGTGAGGACCCAGCTTGGCGCGAAAGGGTCCAGCCCCCAGCAGCAGGAGATTAAGGAACCCCTTGACAGCGGAGATGCCACAAATCATCTGGGGCTGCCCCAGCCAGCTCCTGCAACCTGAAGGAGTTTCCTGCTTTCTCTAGTTTATTTCTTTAGGGTTTTGTTAATGCAACACAGGTTGAATTTTATCAGCTGCCATTACAATAACTACTGAGATGACCAGAGGTTTCTCTCCTTTTATCTGCTGACATTAATTCCTTGGTGGATTTCCTAATAAACTGCAATCTTGCATTTGCAGGACAAGACCTTGTTTGGTCACCACAGACTGCATGGCTCGCTCTGCCAATGTTTTTGTGGGAGTTCTGCCCATACTTTAAATACCAGGCGAATCGTTTGTTTTCTTCTTTGGGTGCTACCGTCCAGTTCTGATGTTCGCATCAAGCGAGCTCCACAGAGAGAGCACGGTCCCTGCTGTCCTTTCCTGAGCCCTAAAATAATTAAAGTGACCGAGGCCTTAGCAGTTCCTTGAGGCTTTTACAGAATTCACCCATCAGCAGGCTGAACCCCAGGCCTCTTCTGCAGGGGCAGAGGAAGGGTAAGGCCCTTTAATTACTGGAAACAAAAAATCTTTCACAACCATACAGTTCACCCTTTTGAAGAGTATAACTCAACTGATTACCTTTTAACTTCTTTTATGGTGATTGATGAAAGGGATGACCGATCAGGAAAATGCTAACTGGTGAAATGTACTTAAAAGTGACTGAAAAGATTCTTGAATGTATTGACATAAGTTGATATATTGATTTCTTTCAATGTGATTTTCTAAATCTCTGCATTTATTATGAGTCCTTATTTCTAACACCAGGTATTTTCACTTTTTTTTTCTCTTGAACAGACTTGACACAGGTTTACCCATTTTATTGGTCTTTTCCCAAGAATTAAGCTTTAGCTTTTGTTGAGCAAGACTATTTTTTTTGTATTCGATTTCACGGATTGCTGACATTTCGCTAGCATTTCTGGGTTGGGGAGGAGAGAGACATGAACATATTCAACAGACCACCTTGAACCACAATGTGGGACCCAGCACAGTGAACCGGTCAGGTATGGCTCAGACAGGCTTGTCACCCTGTCCCAACCAGCGTGCTTCTGTTTGACATCTGGATTAGAATGCGGTTCGGACATGCCTTGACATATTCCAGTTATCAGCGCTTCAACAAGCCTGTAAACACGCTCTCTGGGGTTTAGCGACACAATGGGTCCTCCAGCCGCCTCTAACACAGCGCAGCATCCTTCTACAACATGCGGGAGTGCTGCCCAGAGTCACGATGTCACCCGCAAAGCCGAGAAGTCATTTGCAGAGTCAGGCAGGGAGGACAAACGGTTCCCTGCTGAGCCCACAGGCCTGGGTACGTCAGTACAACGTGTATGTCAGTATGTCAGATACATCAGTACGTATGTTTGTACGTCAGGCACGTCAGTATGTCAGGTACGTTGGTACATCAGAAACGTTGGTACGTCTGAGAGCACGCACCTGTCCAGCCGGGGCTACGGGAACTCCAGGTGGCAGCGGGAGTCTCTGTAGAACGAACGGGGCACTCCTAGAGCAGATCTGTGCCAGAACTGCCATCACATCCTGCGGGACGCTCCGCAAGTTCCCCATCCCCTCGGCCTAGATCTCTTCGTTTGTAAAATGGAGAGGACACCATCTTTCCTGCAGAGTGATTCTGAGGGATGGGATAGATCACAGGTGCTGCTGACTGGACGGTACTCATATGACTGTCACACGCAGAGACGTCTGACCCCAAAGCCGTCGCTGGGCCAGCCGCAGTCACCGGATGCAGCGCTGATGGTGGCCTGACTCTACCTTTTGGCTCGTTTGCCTTTCTGGTCCTTTCCAGGGGCAGCACCACAGTATATTTGTGGAGACGATGCAACAGGGCAGGTGCCATTACATTCCGGTTGCTTAATGCACGGATAATCCTATTCAGCTGGGTNAAAAAAACTGACTGCTTATTTCCAATTCCTATTAATTTTAACTTAATGTAAGATCTTTCTTTGTAATTCCACAAAGAAAAAAAGACTATTAATAGGTTAGTCATTTTAACATCTGTCCTTTATACTTTCTTCTACACTTGGAAATGTAAGTTTACTATATTCATACGGTATCTTTTCTTTTTGTGTGCGTTAGTCGCTCAGTCGTATCTGACTTTTTGCGATCTTATGGACTTCAGCCCACCAGGCTTCTCTGCCAATGGAATTCTCCAGGCAAGAATAGTGGAATGGATTGCCATTCTCTTCTCCAGAGGAACTTCCCAACCCAGGGATCAAACCCTGGTCTCCTGTATCACAGGCAGATTCTGCACCGTTTGAGCCACAGGGAAGTCCTATCTTTTCTTTTTAGAAAATCATTTAAAATAGTTGAGCAAGAAAATAAGCAAAAATCATTTTAAATAGCTGAGCAAGAAATAAGCAAAAACAATTTAAAATAGTTCAGCAAGAATAAGCAGAAAGGGAAATATTAAAGTTAAAAGTATATGGAAAGATTAAACTCTTGTGGACATTTTCCTAAAGTACTTAGATACATGGATATCAACAAAGTCAAAGTTTAAACGTAATTTTATAGGACTTATAAAGGTAGCAGAATAAATGAAGCGTGTTAGTTTTTGCTTTTCCCTTTCCATGCTGTATACGCTCGGGTTCGTGTGTGCTGGGGGCAAAAGGGGGCAAAAGAGATACAGACGCTCTTCCAGACAAGGGGGCAAAGAGTTGCTAAAAGTAGGAAAAGCGTATGTAAGTAAAGGCACAAAGTTTCCCAAATTAGTTAGTTGCAACAAATAAAATAAACAGTAATATAAACAAATATACAATACATAATAAAATAAAATTTAAAGGTTAGTTGCAATAAATGCCTAAGGAATGTCACAAACAGACAAGGCTGTGACCTTGAAACGGCTGATTCCCATCCACTTGAAAATTCTCGGAACTACATGGCTCAAACATCTACCACAGCCAACGTTGCTTCTTTCTCAGGAAACAGAGCCCAACTTCTAAGCGGAAGCAACAGTGAGGACCCAGCTTGGCGCGAAAGGGTCCAGCCCCCAGCAGCAGGAGATTAAGGAACCCCTTGACAGCGGAGATGCCACAAATCATCTGGGGCTGCCCCAGCCAGCTCCTGCAACCTGAAGGAGTTTCCTGCTTTCTCTAGTTTATTTCTTTAGGGTTTTGTTAATGCAACACAGGTTGAATTTTATCAGCTGCCATTACAATAACTACTGAGATGACCAGAGGTTTCTCTCCTTTTATCTGCTGACATTAATTCCTTGGTGGATTTCCTAATAAACTGCAATCTTGCATTTGCAGGACAAGACCTTGTTTGGTCACCACAGACTGCATGGCTCACTCTGCCAATGTTTTTGTGGGAGTTCTGCCCATACTTTAAATACCAGGCGAATCGTTTGTTTTCTTCTTTGGGTGCTACCGTCCAGTTCTGATGTTCGCATCAAGCGAGCTCCACAGAGAGAGCACGGTCCCTGCTGTCCTTTCCTGAGCCCTAAAATAATTAAAGTGACCGAGGCCTTAGCAGTTCCTTGAGGCTTTTACAGAATTCACCCATCAGCAGGCTGAACCCCAGGCCTCTTCTGCAGGGGCAGAGGAAGGGTAAGGCCCTTTAATTACTGGAAACAAAAAATCTTTCACAACCATACAGTTCACCCTTTTGAAGAGTATAACTCAACTGATTACCTTTTAACTTCTTTTATGGTGATTGATGAAAGGGATGACCGATCAGGAAAATGCTAACTGGTGAAATGTACTTAAAAGTGACTGAAAAGATTCTTGAATGTATTGACATAAGTTGATATATTGATTTCTTTCAATGTGATTTTCTAAATCTCTGCATTTATTATGAGTCCTTATTTCTAACACCAGGTATTTTCACTTTTTTTTTCTCTTGAACAGACTTGACACAGGTTTACCCATTTTATTGGTCTTTTCCCAAGAATTAAGCTTTAGCTTTTGTTGAGCAAGACTATTTTTTTTGTATTCGATTTCACGGATTGCTGACATTTCACTAGCATTTCTGGGTTGGGGAGGAGAGAGACATGAACATATTCAACAGACCACCTTGAACCACAATGTGGGACCCAGCACAGTGAACCGGTCAGGTATGGCTCAGACAGGCTTGTCACCCTGTCCCAACCAGCGTGCTTCTGTTTGACATCTGGATTAGAATGCGGTTCGGACATGCCTTGACATATTCCAGTTATCAGCGCTTCAACAAGCCTGTAAACACGCTCTCTGGGGTTTAGCGACACAATGGGTCCTCCAGCCGCCTCTAACACAGCGCAGCATCCTTCTACAACATGCGGGAGTGCTGCCCAGAGTCACGATGTCACCCGCAAAGCCGAGAAGTCATTTGCAGAGTCAGGCAGGGAGGACAAACGGTTCCCTGCTGAGCCCACAGGCCTGGGTACGTCAGTACAACGTGTATGTCAGTATGTCAGATACATCAGTACGTATGTTTGTACGTCAGGCACGTCAGTATGTCAGGTACGTTGGTACATCAGAAACGTTGGTACGTCTGAGAGCACGCACCTGTCCAGCCGGGGCTACGGGAACTCCAGGTGGCAGCGGGAGTCTCTGTAGAACGAACGGGGCACTCCTAGAGCAGATCTGTGCCAGAACTGCCATCACATCCTGCGGGATGCTCCGCAAGTTCCCCATCCCCTCGGCCTAGATCTCTTCGTTTGTAAAATGGAGAGGACACCATCTTTCCTGCAGAGTGATTCTGAGGGATGGGATAGATCACAGGTGCTGCTGACTGGACGGTACTCATATGACTGTCACACGCAGAGACGTCTGACCCCAAAGCCGTCGCTGGGCCAGCCGCAGTCACCGGATGCAGCGCTGATGGTGGCCTGACTCTACCTTTTGGCTCGTTTGCCTTTCTGGTCCTTTCCAGGGGCAGCACCACAGTATATTTGTGGAGACGATGCAACAGGGCAGGTGCCATTACATTCCGGTTGCTTAATGCACGGATAATCCTATTCAGCTGGGTGCTATGATTACTTCCTGCTTCACAAAGGGAAACTGAAGGTTGAAATAACTTGCCTAAGGTCTCCCAGCTCTTGAGGTGACGAAGCGGGACTCCAACCTGGGTCTGACTCATGCTCTTGATTACTTGGCACTAATTACACATGCAGCCTAAAGGGGGAGGGGACAGGCCACATGCTAAGCACCAAAGCTCAAGGAGCCATTGTGAAAGGAAGAGCCACACGAAGTGACGCCTGTCTTCCTGAGGTCTTACTGAAACAAGCACACATTCCACAAGACATGGTCTATGAAAAGCAGTCTCCTGGTAGCAACTTGATGCATTCGAACTGTGGTGTTGGAGAAGACTCTTGAGAGCCCCTTGGAAAGCAAGGAGATCCAACCAATCAATCCAAAAGGAAATCGACCCTGAATATTCATTAGAAGGACTGATGTTGAAGCTCCAATGCTTAGTCCATCTGATGCAGACCTGACTCATTAGAAAAGACCCTGAAGCTGGGAAAGATTGAGGGCAGGAGGAGAAGGGGATGACAGAGGATGAGTTGGTTGGATGGCATCACCGATTCGATGGACATGAGTTTGAACAAGCTCCGGGAGATAGTGAAGGACTGCGAAGCCTAGCGTGCTGCAGTCCATGAGGTTTCAAAGAGTCAGACACAACTGAGAAACTGAACAACAACTTACAAAGAAACAAATGACCAAAGTATAACCTAAAATAACATGAATGGGGTACTACAAAGCTCAGAGCCTCAGTGATGTGGTGTAAATTCAGGTACACAGCAAAGAGCTTTAACTGGGACAGAGGAGCAAGTGAAAAGATTTAAGATGCGACTAAAATTTGACCAAAACTTTCCCAAATAGATGCTAAAGCTGAAACTCCAGTACTTTGGCCACCTCATGCGAAGAGCTGACTCATTGGAAAAGACTCTGATGCTGGGAGGGATTGGGGGCAGGAGGAGAAGGGGACGACAGAGGATGAGATGGCTGGATGGCATCACTGACTCGATGGACATGAGTTTGAGTGAACTCCAAGAGATGGTGAGGGACAGGGAGACCTGGAGTGCTGCAATTCATGGGGTTGAAAAGAGTCTGACATGACTGAGCGACTGAACTGAGCTGAACCAAAGGACTTTCTCCTTTGAGCATCTGAGTGAAGCTGGACTTCTCCCCTAACATCAGCACAAGTGCAGTCACAGCCACAAAAGAAAGATCTAAGAGACTTTCTCCTGGGACACCAGCTTATGTGAGTAAGTCATCACGTTTCCATGACTGCCTCTGAAGCTGTTCCAGACAGAGTGCACCCTGATCTCACGTTCAGGAGTGGGAGTCTTGGCACACCTGGGAGGTACACCCAGGTCATCTCACCTCTGCCTTGTCACTGCTCTTAGATTAGCACACATCAGCTTGGCAAGGGGGCTTCCTCACTGCCTTTAATAGAAATGTCTTTATATCCTCATAAGAAGTTAACATTAACCACTGAAGTACACTGAGCCCATGTGCCAGAGTAAAAGTTAAAGCTCCCAAAACTGAGTTCACGAATGTGACAACTATTTACTGAAATGAGGTTTTGTTTATCATGATATCTCTGAGACCTGGCAAATAGCAAGTTTTCAGCCCTGTCTTCACAGGGCTTACACAACGGTAAGAAAACGTGAACAAACACATTTCTCCTGAACAGCTCCATCAACCAGGTGGGGTCATGACATAAGGTGTGAAGGCTGGTCTGGGGATTCCGGAAAGTCGCCCTTCCTGAGGGAGTCACATTTAGGCTGAGACCTGAAGAAAGCCAGTGGGTGGCTCAGAGGACAGGGAAGAACCATCCAGGGAGAGGGGACAGCCCACCTAAAGTCCAGAAGGTGCAGAGAACAAAGCTGAGGAACGTGCAGGAGGCATGGGGAAGGGTGGTGTAGGTGATAAAGCTGAGGAACGTGCAGGAGCCATGGGGAAGGGTGGTGTAGGTGAGGCAGGCAGATAGAAGGGCAGAGAACNACAAAGCTGAGGAACGTGCAGGAGGCATGGGGAAGGGTGGTGTAGGTGACAAAGCTGAGGAACGTGCAGGAGGCATGGGGAAGGGTGGTGTAGGTGAGGCAGGCAGATAGAAGGGCAGAGAACACGGGGAGAAGACCGGAGTCCTGCCTAAAGGCAGAGGAAGGTGGAGAAGGCTTTTAAGCGTGGAAATAATGCCATTAGACACATGTTTTCAGAAAGTATCGCTAACTGCAGCATGTGGAGTTGACTGAAGGGGGCCAGAGTGGATGCTGGGTGATCAGGCTGTTTAACAGCCTGTCAGCAGAGAGGTGACGATGGCAGAGTGACATATGAGAGGGATTCAGGAGGCGATGGGGAAAGGACAGACCGCTTGGATGTGGGGGTGAGAGAGGCAGGGCTCAACATCATTCTTGTTAAAATACAAAGCAAAAAACCAGAGGGACACGGTGCCCATTTCCTGACTCAGGCTAGGGGAGAAAACAGAAGAGGGGAGCGGGAGGCTGGGTGAGAGAGGTGGTGGTGCCTCAGGTGGAGACATCCAATAGGCAACCGGATACTCAGGGGAGATGTGGCTGGAGATAACTGCGGGAGTGTCATCGGTTATTAAAGCATCCTGTAATTAAATACATGGGATTAAAACACTGGGCAACAGGCAGGGGGTAATTACAGCCCTGGGAGTGAGTGGGACTGTCTAGGGAGAGGACAGGAAGAGAAGACAAGGGGGGCTCTGGGCAGAGGCGGGAGCAAGTCCCACGTCTAATGTCTGCGTGAGTCAGACCTCACTCCACCTGCAACTACAGAACAGAACAGAGCCAAAAAAGGAAAAGGAGGAGACCACTGAGGAGACAGGGACGAGGAGTGCACCCGGAGTGTTCCGCGGGAGAAGGGGGCGGAGGGTGTCTCTGGGGACGGCTACTAAGAGCTCAAAATGAGAAGAGGACTACGTGTCCGCTGGAGTTTGCAGAATGGAGCCACAAAGGATCACCTTGGGGAGCCTGGGTGGAGAAGTGGAAAAGGGCTGAAGAAGGGACGGGAGGTGAGGGCGTGGAAAGTGGGTTTCCGCGTAAGGGACTACTTCCCGTTGGGAGTGCAGGCTGGCTCGGAGCCCGTGCAGTGAGCCTAACGACCATGTTTGAAACCTGGTGACCCCACCTTCTCAGATACATCCCCTGAGGTATCTTACTTAACCTCTCACCCTCTTAATGTCTCCCTCTATAAAACAGAGATGATAAAAATATTTACCTCATAGAGTTGCTCTGAGGATTAGATCAACGTAAAAGATTTACAACAGTGTCTTAATATACTTAGTACACACCAGTTACTATAAACCAGAAAAAGGACAGAAAGGTTCTTCCACTTTTCATTTCACAGGTAAGATGCAAAGTCCCTGGGGTCCTGATATGACAACTTCACAAGGGTTCTTCCGCCCCACTGCAGAGCTGCAGGATGGAGCCACCCGGCCAGCGAGCACACAGGTCTGACTCACCGGCATGGACTCCGGCCAGCTGTTGGCTGGGGCTGCCGGGCGCCCACCACAGAGCAGACAGAGCCAGTCCTGAGAGGGAAGGTCATGGCGATCCTTTCATCCCAGAGATGACTCAGCCCCACCTCGGCTCCCGGTGACTCCACGGTTACTTGTGAAGCCTCGTGGCTGGTCCTGCTTTCAGATCCCCAAACCCTGCTGTGAACTCCCCTCTTGTTTAAAGGATTCGGGGGTGGGGGTCTTAACATTTCAGATAACAAAACCTCTGCTCTTCTACCTCATCAAATCTAAGATACCATCAAATGTGAAGTTATAGCCTGACTTCAGAGACTTAAAATGTACACCTAAAATCTATTAAATATGGCAAACTTTCAAATATGGGGCCAGCCAGGAAAGAAAATGTTTCACTGTGAATATTTCATACAGCTGTAACTATTTTTTATAATCAAGACACAGTCACTCTCTTGTGGAAGGTAAGTTGCAGGCTCAGTAGGGAAGGGCAGAGTCTGGATGGCAGGTCATCAGAGCCTTCCAATACTACGAGGCGATTGGCCAGTGACCGAGCTGTGATCATCAACCTGTCACCACCAGAGGTCAGCACCCTTCACACCACAGTCAGCGAACCAAGTGGACACAGCTGAGCCTCCCGGGCGATCTGCTATCAAGGCTAAGTGATGAGGGGATTGAGGACGTTCTTCCCTAAGAAAGAGCAGTGTTTCTCCTTATCCACATGCGCCACGCCCCCCAACTGTCCTACCCCCATGAAACGTGAATATTGCAAATACACTGTATATCCATTCAGGGGCCCTTTGGAGAGCCAGAAACCACTATGGTATCTAAGATTTTTTTATCCCCCAACAAGAACCAATCTCTGCTCACATCACAGCAACATCCTCCCGTTGAGAATGAGTGAGTTTGAGTGAATGTACATTTCTGGTTTCTGTAGAGCAGCTGCTGGCTGTTCTAGGTCATATTTTCAGGCTAGAAGGAAAAGCACATGTTTGCCAAGTGCTGGGCTTCATTCTACAGAGAAAACCCACAGCAGCGACCATAACAAGACAGACAGACAACACCTGGAGAGACTAGGATCATCCGAGACCACAGCTGCCTCATTACAGAATGGGGCCTCAGGTTACCAGACTCCTGACTGAAGAACAGTACTTGCCCTCTCGCTTTTACCTAGTTTTCACCGTGCAGACTATGTCGATTAGTATTGCTAGGAAGATGAGTTTGGAGGCAAGTCCTTTGAGGATTTCCTTGCAGGTGAAGAAGGAATAGCTCAGACAGAGGACTGCGAAGGAAGCAACAGACAGTGAGGGAACAGGGGAGAGGTGAGTGGACGGAAGTGAGACGGTGGGACGAACCCACAGGGTGAGCTACTGAAAGCCTGAAATAACTGGAGAGGCTCCGACAGCTGGAACAGTGAGAAGAGGGCGAGGAGATAACACAGATAGTTTCCAGGGGCTGTAACATTCTTGACACGGTGCCAGAATCATAGATTTATTAATCATGGATAATTTCAACCCTGAATATTCATTGAAAGGACTGCTGCTGAAGCTGAAGCTCCAGTACTCTGGCCACCTGATTCGAAGAGCTGATTCATTGGAAAAGACCCCGAAGATGGGAAAGATTGAAGGCAGGAGGAGAAGGAGACGACAGAGGATGGGATGGTTGGATGGCATCACCGACTCAATGGACATGAGTTTGGGCAAGCTCTGGGAGATGGTCAAGGACAGGGAAGCCTGGTGTGCTGAGGTCCACGGGGTCGCAAAGAGTTGGACACGACTGAGCCACTGAACAATGACATCATTTACTGGAGAAAGCATTTGAGGGCTGTGTTCAGGTGCCTACGGTGGTGCTTGGTCTTGTTGTTAAGTTCTAGACAGTTAACCTTGATACAAACAAACAGGTATGACTGATGTAATAAAATATTTGAAAAGCGAACACATAATGTGACTGCTGAGCGTTAAGCGCCGCTCTCATCACTTTGCAGATTCTGAATCATCATCCCATCCTCCCATTGCTCCCATAAAGGAACCATAAACCCTGGGTGTAGTCACTGGAATACCGCTGAGCACCCACAGTGCACCACTGTGTCATGAGCTGGGAAGGGGAGGCAGGATTATGGAGAAGTACAGAAGGGCTCTGGTTTTCCCTGGTGGCTCAGACAGCAAAGAATCCGCCTGCAATGCAGGAGACCTGGGTTCGATCCTCCTGGGCTGGGAAGATCCCCTGGAGAAGGGAATGGCTACCCCCTCCAATACTCCTGCCTGGAGAATCCCGTGGACAGAAGAGCCTGGTGGGTTATAGTCCATGGGGCTGCAAAGAGTTGGGACACAACTGAGTGACTAAGCATGCACGCACAGAAGGACTCTGGGAGGGACTCGGAGAGGGTGAGACCTGGGCTGAGCTGTGATGGTGGCGGCATGAGACAGGATGTACACAGTGGTCACGCTGGCAGCTGGAGGACATAGCAAGAGAAGGCCTCACCCTCCAAAGGATGTAAACCTTGAGTCACTGGGACTGAGAGGAGTCACAGAACAGGGGGCTGGCCAATTCTGCTTGTGGGCCCAACCTGGCCTCTTTCTGTAAACAAAGTTTGGCTGAACACCAGCCCTGCCAGTGGGACGGCGCTGCTGCTCTGCGGCAGTCCAGGCGGGCTGAGGAGTTGTGACTGAGACGGAGACCATCTAATTTTTGACAGAACAAGATTGTTGAGGCTGGTTCTACAGCCTGATGACTCCATCTTTGAGGCAGCAACAGCCGCACTTGGGAGCTTGGCAGAAATGCAGACTCCCAGGCCCACCCCTCACTCCCCGATGCAGAGAGCTCGAATCTGCCTTCTGATAAACTCTCTCATGCACAGAAAGCAAGCTCTCCAGTCTCTCGTGTGCATGGCTGGGAAGAGGCGGAGAGGCTGCAGATGAAAAGTCTGCGTGTATTCTATATATAGACACAGAGAAGTGGTAAAGATTTTTCCTGTAAAGGAATGGGGCTGTCAATTCATGCCCTGGAAAGGTCCTTCTGTCAGGGCATGAGGGTAAGAAATGGGTGGGCAGCTGGGGCCAGAACGCAGAAAAAGGACAACCTGAACAGCAACACAGGGGAGACTGAGGTCCGATTTGTTCTTTCTTCCCAGGAGCAAAGAATGTTTTAAGAGATGACTCCAGCTTCACTAATGCTGCCAATTTTGTTTCTAATAGAGTATCTGTTATAATCTATTAGGAAAGAGAAAAACACCTGGTAACAAAAACATTAGTAATCAAGTGTCTCAGTGTATCCCAAATGTATCTCCATCTAAGGAAAGCCTCCAGATCACAATGCACGAAGGAGGACATTAGGTGTAAGAAGGGAGCTGGAAGATGAAATGAGAATCTACTCAATAGCCATGTATTATGTAGGCTGCTAACAAGTCAGCTCACAGGATACTTAAAGGTGTAATGTCTGTTAGGACTCACTGTTCCCCCATATAAATGTAAGATTCTGCTTGATATTCAATTTTTCTGTATTTTGGATGAATAAGCAATCTGAAGTTCAAAAGAAACAAAGCAGCATTTGAGACTACCACGCCAACACCATCCCTTCCAGCTTGGCTGACAGCTTCCAAGAACCTGCTATTTAACATTTTGTTTCCTTAAGAATCCAGAAAAGTTTGACAGGGTTATTTGTGGGGTTCAGCATGCTTTAAAGTAATGACAGCAATATAGATAAAAGCAGATGGGTGAAAATGGGAAATTCCTTTCCTTAGACGCTTAGGTTTAACATTTTACATTCACTCCATTGGCAGAAACTATGCAAAAGAGAAAAGGCTTATATATCTGCTTTGAAAAATGTAACATAATTAATAAATCTCAAGTAAGGGAAAAAAACCTAACCTGTGTTGAGAAGAATCTCTATGAAAGCTTCATTGATAAAAACTTACAAAGTCCAGGAGTTCAGTACAATAGTAAATGGTGCTTAAAATTAACACCTACGTTTACACAGAGCTTACTGTGGATTTACATTGTACTAAATAGCATTATATGGACTATCTCATTTAATCCTCAAAACACTCTGATATTAGCTCCTTATGAATGGGAAAACTAAGGTACAGGGAAGTTAAGTAACTTGCCCAAGGTCACACAGCTTAGTAAGTTAAGACATGGATCTGAAGCTGGGCCTGTGCTCTTAACAATAACTATATGGAGGTGTGTGTGTGCTTAGCTGATCAGTCTCTTTGTGACCCCCACGGACTGCAGCACGCCCAGCTCCTCTGTCTGTGGTATTATCTCAGCAAGAATACTGGAGTGGGCTGCCATTTCCTCCTCCAGAGGATCATCCCGACTCAGGGACTGAACCCAAATATCCTGTATTGGCAGGCAGGTTCGTTACCAATGAACCACCTGGGAAGCCCCTAACCATAAGCACCTCTCTAAGAGCATCTGCTCTCCTTACCTTTTGTCCCTGTGGAAATCACAAAATGATGAAAATGTAATGGATTCCCAGTTACCAAAGTCAGGGACAAAGAAAACTCTTATGATTTCGACATTCAAAGTCTTAATGGAAGTGGGGGGGGGGTGCGGGGGGCCCTTTGGACAATGCCCAATATTTGACCTGCAATGCAATAAAACCGAGGAATAGTGAGGTGGATTTGACTTAAGACACTGGACTATTTTTCAGTAAGACAGAATGAAAATTAAGTCCTAGTAAAATTCTGAAATGTATCATGTAACTGCTTGTTAATAGTAAATATGGCTGCAGACTTTTGATGATAATTACTACGAATTCATTACCTTCTGGCTAACAGGGCTGTGAAATGCAGGAACTCTAAAAGGTAAAATAAACGTAGGCCTAAAAAATTAGGCCCTGGCCTAATACTGTCGACTGAACGTTCTCATATTGGCTGAGCATGCTTATTTAAGTAATTGCCTGACTGTAAATGAACGGAAGTGTTAAAGTTGGCACAAGGCACAGCATCCACATGGCACATGCTTTGTTCCCGGAGCTTTATTCCATCAATTCTCTTGGAAAAAAAAGAGAAGTCACTAAGTGAATAATGGAAGAACATAAAGGCGGGGTGGAGGTCTTTTACATTCCTCAAATTGTCCAACATCCTATACAAAGTTCTTTTTCAACTCTGAGCTCATCATATTCCATTTTAAAAACTAATTTTACCAAAGAACAGGAGCATCCCCTCCAAATTTTCAGTTTCAAAATAAGATTCAGGTAAGAGCTAACCATATTCCATGTTAAATATTCATTTTTGCCAAAGGAAAAAAAAATCCATCCCCTCACATTTTCACAGCTTCGAAATAACATCCAAGTAAGAAGAAGAAAGGGGGAAAGGGGCCAGGAAGATGAAAAAGTGAGAGAGAGAAGAGGCGACAGAAACGATGGAATGACAGGGTCACCTGAACTCAGACCCCATTCGCTGAGCCGCCTCCGGTTTTCCTATTGAACTTTCCCTATTAAGACAAGAAGACACACCCTGCTGGTGGTATTTTCACAAGTACAGATAGGGAAGCCGTGTGTGTTATTTAAAGGTACGGACCATACACATAATTGGGGGGCGACTTCCTCACGTACCGTGGCATTACAAACAATCACGACTGCATGTCACCTTGCTCTCAGCCGAGTCCAGCTCGTAAGGACAAAAGGACCGACCATCCGTGCCGAGGGCCGGGCTGCGGGCTCCCCTTGGAGCCAGCTCGATTACGCCTCCGAGAGGCACCGCGGCCGCCGCAGACGCGCTCCGTCGGCCCCACGTCTCCCTCACCGGCCCCCGCCGAGGCTGGACGGGCGGTGGGAAGCAGGGACCCGCGGCCTCCGGGGCGGAGACCCAGCTGTCCTCGCGACCCGGCCCCTCCCGGCCCCGG
>SJYW01043147.1:132524-143400 GCA_006410735.1 Raphicerus campestris | reverse complement strand
TCATATTGGTAGCTCCCATCTCCTACTGTTTGCTTTGCTCTATACTATGTTTACGCCTTGGAAATAAATGCATATTTCTTGTAAAAAAAGTTTACAAACAGGACTACAGCATTCCTCTGAAGAACTGCCCCCACCCCAAACTTCCCACCACACCCTTTCCAGCTCATACTGTTGAGCTCCCAAATTAGAACAGCCTTCACTCTCATTCCAGGCCACCTTTCCAATCTTCACTCAAGTCCATGGATGCTTCATGCAGCTAAGTTCCCTATCCTGCCCCTTTGTGAGCAGAGCCCAGGGACAGCAACGTGAACAAGGAGAGTGGGCCGTCCTGTAGAGACAGCTTCCAGAATAAGGCAGCAGTGGGGGCTGACCAGGGCAGGACGCTTCCAGAATAAGGCAGCGGTGGGGGCTGACCAGGGCAGGAGTTGTCAGCTAGCCCATCCCCTGCCAATCTCCTAAACAGCTTATCTACAACCTAGGAGAAATTATCTGATTTTTAAACACTGGCAACTGATCTGACTTTTTAGAAACACTGGGCAGGCCAGAAAGAAGCTTGTTTTCAGCCCATCAGGCTGATTTAAGCCTGACCGCTCCGCATGCTGAAATACGGCATTTTGTGTAACCTGAGTTTTGATGAAGCTCGGAGCTTAGAGCACAACTGTCACGTTCTGGCAGCAAAGCAGCCAAGCGGAGCAAAGGCACAGTTCGCCCCTCCCTGCCCCTGCCCGCGCCCCAGCGCCCACGGGCAGGGCGCCACACCTTGAGCGTTCTTCCCCAGGCCCCTTCCGGGCACGTAGCCCATTTTCTGAAGGAGCTTCTGTCCGATTCCTTTTGTGTGTCTTTCCCAGCTGCCGAAATCCATGAAAGACTTGGTTCCTCCTGCAAAACCTTTCTGGCTGGGCTTAAAATTGCCACCCTGAAAACAAAGAAGGAAAAACCTAAGCAAGCAAGCTCAGCTGGTGCAACCACGGCCGGCAGTCCCGGAGCAGCACTCTGAGAAGCGCCCTATGAACCACAGGGACCCCAGGGACGTCTCCGGACAGCGCCAAGACTGCCCGGCACAGCCACCCCTGGGAAACCTGCTACAAAGGTCACAGCCCTTCAATAAAGATGCTACCGTTTTTAACTTCTTTGGTCCGAAATCCTTAGGAAATTCATCCTGCTTCACGGGTTTCTCTTCATCGTCAGAGTCCTCCAGCTCCACCTCCTCTGCTGCCCCTTTCTTGAGCCCCGCGCTGATGAAGTTGACAGGGGCCGAGTAGTCACGGGCCCTGTGGGCAAACACAAGGGGGTCTGTAAGAACTTTCTCAGGCCAACGTCACTGGCCTGAGAGCTCCTTAGAGCAGACCTCGTGGGATCCATTTTAAAAGAGCAGCGCTGACTCCTATCTCAGTGCCCCAGACCCGGCTCCCCCGTAATCACATTCGACACTTTGACCTGATGTCTCAACTCTGTGACTTCAGACTTACCAATGACAGCATAGAGTGGACTAAAAATTCTAAGTATGATGTGACTGTCCACCTTTCTTTTTAGTTAATACATTAAAAGGAAAAAAAAAAAAAAAACTATAACTTGACTTTCCTGGTTGTCCAGTGGTTAAGAATCTGCCTGCCCACACAGGGACAGAGGTTCAGTGTCTGGCTGGGAAGATCCCACATGCCATGGCAGCTAAGCCCACGCGCCTTCCAGCCCGTGCTCCACGAGTGCAGAAGCCGCCACGATGAGGCCCACGCGCGGCAACCAGAGAGCAGCCCCGTCTCAGCTAGAGACAGCCCGCAACAGAGACCAGTGTGGCCGGGAGTTACTTAATGTCAAAAGACAATAACTCGGTAAACTCAATTAAGGCAGGAAAAGGTGTAAGAAATAAAGCCTATTAATAGTACTAGTGAAATGGAGGAACACATTCAAACATCAGTAATCATAATAACTGATAATAAACATAAATAGGAAGTCGTCAAACAGGAGACAGCNGGATGGGGGCGGGGCCGCGGGCCCGGGGGTGGGCTCTGCTGCCCCGCCGGGCTCTCCGGCCTCGCTCGGCGCCAGATCGCCGCGAGGAGGCGGCCTCCCACACTGCTGGCAGGACTGTGGTGTGTCGGTGGTGGCACGGCGCGGCCCAGTTCGCGGGGCCCGGCAGGGAACCGACGGCGCGGCCCAGTCCCCTCTCTCCGTCCCAGGCCGGCCGCGGCCTAACCTGCCGCCCCCGCATCCCGAGTGGAACGGCCCGCTCCCGCTGCCCGCCCCCTCCGGGCCCCGCGCGTTGGTACCGACCGGCGAGAGGGAACCGTGGGAAGAGGACCCCGGGGAGCCGGGGCTGGTGCGCGTCAAGGCGGCGGGGGCGTCCCCCTCCGGCCGCCGGGGCCGCCGACCCGCCTTTCGCGGAGGCCGGTCTTATGCTCTGCCCGTCCTCTCATCCCCTCGCTCACACCCAATCATCTTCCCCCCGCACCCACGGAAGCGCGTCCCCGCAGGTTTAACCTGCGCAGGTGTGGTCTTGGCCGGCCGGGGGTGGGACCCGAGGGGTGCAGAGCCAGGAAGGGGTGCGGAGCCAGGTAGGGGTGCGGTGGGCGGGGCGACGTGCACGGGAGAGGGAGATGGAGGCTGCAAGACCCCAGGGGAGATGGCATCGCAGACGCGGGCGGAGGGCGGTGGGAATGAGGGCGTGCTTGCTTGGTTTTCTTTTAAATTTTAGCTCGGCGTCCTGCATGCAGTCCATGGGGTCGCGAGGAGTCGGAGACAACAAAAAAGCCCATCCCTTTTCCCCCTATTAAAATTTTTGTTCCTTGAAATACACGCATTGTAGATGCACTGTGTTGCTGTCAGTTTTACCCGGCCATGAAACTCTTGCTTCCTCTCTTCATAGCTCGTTCTCTTCTTTGGGGAGCCAGTGCCAAAAAGTACATTCAATTCTAAACCTGGCTCTGGCCACTTCTGTTACCCTGGATCTGGGTATCTGAGGCTCTCCCATCGCCAGCTCAGGTTGGCAGTNAGTCCGAAAATAAAGTCTGCCACTGTTTCCACTGTTTCTCCATCTATTTGCCATGAAGTGATGGGACTGGATGCCATGATGTTTGTTTTGTTAATGTTGAGCTTTAAGCCAGCTTTTTCACTCTCCTCTTTCACTTTCGAGAGGCTCTTTAGTTCTTCACTCTCTGCCGTAAGTGTGGTGTTATCTGCATATCTGAAGTCTGCTTGTGATATCATACTGTATTTTCCCCACAAGTCAAGCCAAGCTGATCTAACTGTGTGGAGGAAATGACAATTGGGTTTCATTTAGAAAAAAATCTTTATTGAGGACTTCCCTGGTGATACAGTGGATAAGAATCTGCCTGCCAATACAGGGGACATGGGTTTGATCCCTGGTCCAGGAAGATTCCACATGGCGGGGAGCAACTAAGTTCTCAAGCCCAAATTACTGAGCAGCTACGGAAGCCCGAGCACCCTAGAGCCAGCAAGTCACAACTACTGAGCCCAAGTGCTTACAGCCTGTGCTCCACAACAAGAGACGCCACTGCAATGAGAAGCCCGAGCAGCAGAAGCGGAGGGTAGCCCCTGCTCGCCACAACTAGAGAGAGCACGCGCGAAGCAACAAATACCCAGCACAACCAAAATGTAAATGAATAAATAAGTATAAAAGGAAGAAAATGTTATAAAAATCTTATTGAGCTATGATTCACGTACCATAAAATATGATTCAGTACACGCACAGGGTTGTGCAACCGTCTCTATTTACAACACTTTCATTATCCCAAAGGCAAACCCTGTACCCATCACTGTCTTTAACCTCATTAACCTCCACGCCCAGTCCTAGGCAACCACTAATCTCTTTTCTGACTCCATAGATTAGCCTATTCCATTTCCCATAAATGGAATCATATAATATGCAGTCTTTTGTCTCTGACTTCTTCCACTCAGCATAATGCAGTCAAGGTTCATCCATGTTGTAAAATTTATCAACACTTAATCTCTTTTCATTGCTGAATCGTATTCCATCTGACTGGATAGACTATATTTTATTTATCCATTCATCAGCTGCTGGATATTTGGGTGATAATATGAATCTTGCTTCTATAGACACTCATGTACCATGGTTTGTGTGGACATACGTGTTCATTTCTGTTAGGTGTAGATCCAGGATGGACTTTCTGGGTCACATGGCAACTCTATATTTAACACTTTGAGAAACTACCAAACCGTTTTCCACAGTGACTGCACCTTTTCACGTTTTCACCAAGAATGTGTGTATGAAGGTTCCGATTTCTCCCGTCCCATAGTTTTTTCAAGATGTTACGCTGGAGGACACTAGGTGAAGGGCACGCAGGATCTCTGTATTATCTGTTACAACTGCACGTGAATCCACAATGATCTCAAAATAAATTTAATTTTTAAAAGTTTGGTGGTATCTAGTGGAGATGTCAATCATCCTGATTTTGGAAAAGTCTATATTTCAATTTCCTGCAGCCATTTTGGCATACTTCAAAAAAAAAAAAAATCCCTCATTGATATTCAGTAGGAGCGTCAGCAATTTCCCTGTAATCCTGATGAATTCTTTACTGGGAGGCAGAACTGGGCAGCCAGAGGGAGTACGCATTTCTGGATGCTGTGAACTCCGCAAAACTGCTCCTCATCCCCAAAAGTCCTGTGCCTATGACTGTTGTTGACATGTGTGGANGCAGAACTGGGCAGCCAGAGGGAGTACGCATTTCTGGATGCTGTGAACTCCGCAAAACTGCTCCTCAGACCCAAAAGTCCTGTGCCTATGACTGTTGTTGACATGTGTGGAGAATGGAGACAAATTAACGTGAGTCTCCTACTTTTACTGCACTTGATAGTGGGGGTACAGGAGTAGGCGAAAATAAAAAATGTCTCTATCGAATACGCAAGTGAGGCTGAATTACACAGGTTATTTTTTCACTTTGTAAGACATCTCACGCTTTGTTCCTTCGAAAGGCATGCAGTCAGAGGATACCAGAAGGAGGCAAATGACTCTGTTTTATGGCACACAAGGTCCATTTCAGGGACGTGAAGGCCCGAGGCACTTTTCAGATGTGCACAGACATGTTGACGGCTGAAATGAGTGATGGATGGGTTCGGACAGATCATCTGAAGTTGGTGGTCATTGGCTGCCCTTTCAACGGTGATGTTTTCTTAAAGTCTCAACAGACTTACACGCCAGACTTAATTTTAGCTATTTCAGGCTGGCGTGGAAGCCAGGGGCAGAGGAGAGCAGAGAAGGAGGGCTTGGGCCATGTCGTGCATACAAAGAAAAGGGGCTTGGACTGATGCGACCCCATTCCTGGTGCTTCTCATCCTTGACAGGTGCTAGGTTTCCCTCCCTAGACCTCGAGTATATTTGTAGTATTCTCCGTTATACCATCCACTTCTGCAGCCAGTCTGGGCTTACTGGACTTCAGTGCGATGGGAGGGAGTGGAGGTGAACTTTACTGAAAGATTGCCTGAGAAACATGGAACCCTTACAAGTGTGACTTTTTAGTTGCTACAAAATGCTAAGTTATTAAGGACCGTCTTGTATAACTGCACCCAGTGTTTTGAATGATTGTCGGAAGGGCAAATGCCAGCCTGGAAACTTAATCATAAAACAACGGCCAAAAAAGCTTTCCTGTATGCAATGAGGTCGGATGTGAGTTCACTTTGCCTTAAAAAAAAAATCCTAAATAGCTACTGCAAGAAATCAATCAACCTTAAATACTGGATAAGGAGCTCTTGAATAATTTAGCAGTTTCGATGTTTCTCCCCCGCTGTCTTCCATGAGCTCTGCTTTTCTGCAAAGACGTCCTCGTCCTCCGTCTGGAAGCAAAGAGGGCATGGGAATCTCCCACCAGTGCTGGCAGGAGATGTGCGTGCACCCCCTTCTACTTCCCACTCTGCGCTCCCTAGCCAGGGCTCCCCCCACTCCTGTGCTGCTGGCCTTCAAGCCTCAGCCACAAGCCCTCAGTTCTCCTGAGCTCCAGACTGCCTCCTGGTCACCTGCATTTTAATCTTCTACAGGCAGCTCAAACTCATCCATCTCAAACGGTCCCTGGGTCCTCTCACTCTGTCTCAGCATCCTTGGCGGCGGTCCCAGGTGTCTATCTCCGTCACACTCCTTAGCGAGCCTGGTTGTTGGAACAGCTCTGGTTTCTCCCATCTGATCCTTTTCTAGTCCAGTCCCTACTCTGGAGCCAGGGATCCTTTTAAACACAGAAATGTTCTTGTAACTCTCTTTAGAACCACCCAGTGACTCTCAGGACCCTTTAGGGATGTTGTGCAAATCCCCAGCCCTGAGCAGGCCCTGGTCATTTCATTCTTCACCTTCTCTGGCCAAGCTCCTCTGCGTCCCCTACACTGGAGCCCCGAGGCTTGAAGATTCTGGCCCCCTTTCCTACTTTTGCCACCGGGCTAGTTCCTGCTCACTCCTTTGAGTTTTGACGATGAGAAAAACTTTTTAGTCATATTAAGAACTAGTCCAGGAAAAAAAAAAAAAGAGGATAAAAGTATATACTTTTGGGATCTTCCCTGGTGGTACAGTGGCTAAGACTCCACACTCCCAATGCAGAGGGCTGGGGTTCGATCCCTGGTCAGGGAACTAGATCCCACATGCTGCAACTAAGACCCCAGTGCAGCCAAATAAATAAATATTGAAAAATGAAAACAGTGGTCTAGTGCTTAGGAGACTCTGTGCTTTCACTACCTGGGCCCAGGGTTTGAGCCCTTGTCGGGGAACGAATAAGACCCTGCAAGGTGTGGCTGCTGCCGCCACTGCTAAGTTGCTTCAGTCGTGTCTGACTCTCTGCGATCGCATAGATGGCAGCCCACCAGGCTCCGCCATCCCTGGGATTCTCCAGGCAAGAACACTGGAGTGGGTTGCCATCGGACATGACTGAGCAAGGTGTGGGGCAGGGCCAAAATACATACATATATATATATATGTATTTATATCATATATATATATATCAACCCTCACACTCCTCAGAGGTTTTATCATTTGGTTCTAATTTTCTCTGGGATCTTAAGAAAATTTCCATTAGGAATTTTTCTTTGAAAAAAATCAATCTAAAATAAATTCAAGGTTTGCCTATTAAAAAAAAAAAAAAAAAGAATAAGTCTTAAGAAAGCAGCTCAGGTTTCACCAAGAAGCCTTTCTTGATTCTTGATCTCTANGAAAATTTCCATTAGGAATTTTTCTTTGAAAAAAAGCAATCTAAAATAAATTCAAGGTTTGCCTATTAAAAAAAAAAAAAAGAATGAGTCTTAAGAAAGCGGCTCAGGTTTCACCAAGAAGCCTTTCTTGATTCTTGATCTCTAACAGCTTATCTGGTAAATTTCTTCTCTGCAACCACAGGCTTCTCTATAAGGCATGTAGTGTGAGACTGGGATTCACTTTTATGTCCTCCCCTAAATTCCATAAACTCTTTGAAGGGGAAAAAACAGACCCTGTTTGATTATATTGCCTGTGCCTGACACATAGTAGGCATTGCAAAAATACTTGCATGAAATGAATTGTTCGTTATTAGCAAATCAGTTGAAAACATAGTGGGTGAGCAGATGATTTTAACAGCATAAATGGGCTCAGAGGTGATTTACTTCCACTCACTCTTGCTTCTCTTGGACTTCATTTCTGTTTAGAAATAATTACACCCACTTCCCCTTGAGCATCCGAGATGGTATTTTGAGGAAAAGAAAGTGACTGTGCTAAGAAACAGGAGCAGCATTTTTATTTTAATAGACTCTGTCTGAGGACTAGAGGTTGTGGACAGCAGATCCTGGTTTGGATGCCACTGGAGAGCTCTGCCAGCTCTTACTATCGCTCTACAATTTTAGTTTCTGTTGAGTAAGAACAATTGAATCTTTAAAGTGCTATAGAAATTTGAGAAAAACGGAAACGACTTCACTATTAAAAACTGAGTAAAAACTCAGATTATTTACATCTTAAAATATAAGATATTTACTTATAAAATAAATATAAAAACTGGTACAGTTAATAAAAAATAAAAACTGATATATAAGATAAAAGCTAATATAAACTGAAACTCTTTATATCTTAAAATATAAGATATTTAACACCATAACTATTAATCCTTCTGACCGATTTTAATCACTATATTTGGGAGAAAGGTTTTGTTCCTTTTGACAGTTTTCTAAATAACAATTTCAGATAGTATGAAGTTAGTTCCTTCCTAACATTTACTTATGATTTCCTTTAAAGAGCATTTATTCCACAGAATCGTTTCGGAGAGTATGGTCACCAATTTCTACAGTTCAACAAGTCAGCTCAAAACTGTTTCNTGTTCCTTTAGACAGTTTTCTAAATAACAATTTCAGAGAGTATAAAGTTAGTTCCTTCCTAACATTTACTTATGATTTCCTTTAAAGAGCATTTATTCCACAGAATCGTTTCGGAGAGTATGGTCACCAATTTCTACAGTTCAACAAGTCAGCTCAAAACTGTTTCAAAGGAGGTATCATTAAATAAGAAATGGAGAGGGGCTTGCTGGTGATCCAGTGGCTAAGACTCTGCACTCTCAATACAGAGGGCCCAGGCTGGAAGCATGGTCAGGGAACTAGACCCCATATGTTGCTGCGAAGACCCCATATGGTACAACTAAGGCCTGGTGCAGCCGAATAAATAAATAAAAGTAAATATTTAACAACAAAAAAGAGATAAGAGATGAAGAAAAGGGACTAAATTAAAAAAAAAAACAAACCCTTTTCATCTGGCTTCTGTTAAATTTTCTTCTAACTTCCAAAAAACAGACAATGTTAAGATTTTAAAGATAGTCATTCAGCAAGTATTTACCCTTCCCTGGTGGCTCAGAGGTTTAAGTGTCTGCCTGCAGTGTTGGAGACCTGGGTTTGATCCTTGGGTCAGGAAGATCCCCTGGAGAAGGAAATGGCAACCCAGTATTCTTGCCTGGAGAATCCCATGGACAGAGGAGCGTGGTGGGCTACGGTCCACGGGGTTGCAGAGAGTCGGACACGACTGAGCGACTTCACTTTCTCTTCATGTGCCAAGAACCACCAAAGGTGAGTCAGTTAAATATCTGGTGTGATGAGAAATTCACATCAAAGACATGAAGTAAGAACCCTAAACATATGTAGGTTTAAATCTGTTTACTCTTCAAATTCTGGATCTGTGGAACTCTGTACTCAGGGTCTAGAATATGTATTTCTTTCTTCTTTCACAAAGAAATTCATTTTTTTTCCTAATTGAAAACTTATCAAGTTTGTGTTTAACAGAACTTACTGGGGAACTAAACAACTTCTATTACGTTGACAACTCTCATTATCCCGTAATACCCCATAATTAGCAAATTAAAAAATAAGTATTGCTCAGCCAGTTCAATTAACCTTTCAGTTCTTACTGCATCATGCCATAATCTTTGAAATCTCTATTTCAAAGCAAATAGAACTTTATATTCCTCTTATAAAGCAATCCCTCAAATGATATAAAGTCTTTCTTCACTGTTCTCTACTCTCTCCCCTACAACTATTAATCCTTCTGAGAACAGACTACTGTTAATCATTTTTCCAGCTCGTTGTATCCCCTTTTTTGGGAGCTCTGGGCAGAAACTGGTGGAGAGCTACAGAAGTGACCATTTTTCTTCCGTCTTGGCGTGTGTTAAGAGACCAAAAGGAAAGTTAAGCGGACCTGTTCACGCCCTGCCGCGCCCTCTCTGCTTGACCCCGGGGGATTCTGTGCTCNTCCTCTTATAAAGCAATCCCTCAAATGATATAAAGTCTTTCTTCACTGTTCTCTACTCTCTCCCCTACAACTATTAATCCTGAGAACAGACTACTGTTAATCATTTTTCCAGCTCGTCATATCCCCTTTTTTGGGAGCTCTGGGCAGAAACTGGTGGAGAGCTACAGAAGTAACCATTTTTCTTCCGTCTTGGTGTGTGTTAAGAGACCAAAAGGAAAGTTAAGCGGACCTGTTCACGCCCTGCCGCGCCCTCTCTGCTTGACCCTGGGGGATTCTGTGCTCTCTTTTCACTCTCTTTGGTGCTATGTAGCTGATGAGGATGAACTGGGGACACAGAGCCAACTAAATACACGTGCGGGACCTCAGGGTGTTAACCTCTGGAGAAAGATTTGTACAGCTCCTTTTTCCTGTGATATAATTTACCTATGGTAAACTGTACCCATTTACAACTGTCTCAACTTGAAACCAGTACTACAATCAAGATACAACACATTTTGATTACCCCCCACCAAAGTTTCCTTGTGCTCCTTTGTGGCTCATCCCTATTTTTGTCCACAGTTTCAGGCAACTAGCGACCTACTTTTTGTTACGATAGGTATCTTCTAGAATATTATATACATGGAATCACACAGCATGCACTCTTTTGCACCTGGCTTATTTTACTTAGCATGATGATTCTGAGATTCATTCACACTGTTCAGGGTATCAGTAGTTTTTTTTTTTTTTTTCCCCCNATTCAGTAAGACTGGAGAGGAAGAGAACGAGATAGGATGGGTGGTTAAAGAATTCCTGGCTCCACAATGAACTGCATGAAGGCTCTGCTTGACTTTTGGCTCAAGTAGTGAAGGGATTTGGTGACCCAGCAAGCAACCTGGGTCCAAGCCAACCTGTTACGGTGCTATTTTTGTTTTTTAAATATTTATTTATTTGGCTGCCTCGGATCTTAGTTATGGCACGAGAGATCTCTGTTGCATCATGCAGGGTCTTTTGTTGTGATACAAGGACTCTCTCATGGTGCCCAGGCTCAGGCATTGTGGCGGATGGAGCCTGTGTCTGCTGCATCAGAAGGGGGATTCTTTAGCCACTGGACCACCAGGGAAGCCCCTCCAGTGCTGTTTGGAAATAAAATGGAAATAAAATCTGACCTGATTCTATGAGCTCAACCAAACATAT
>SJYW01043147.1:117947-128363 GCA_006410735.1 Raphicerus campestris | reverse complement strand
TGCTATGATCATTCCATCAATGTCTTTTCTGGTGTAGAGGAATAAGGAGCTGGTTTATATTATTCCGACTGCTGCCCTTCTATATTAAAGGACCAAGCTGGAAATAAGACACAGAATCTCCTAATGGGTGCTGCTGATCTAAGTCAATCAGAATTTAATTCAGTAAGACTGGAGAGGAAGAGAACGAGATAGGATGGGTGGTTAAAGAATTCCTGGCTCCACAATGAACTGCATGAAGGCTCTGCTTGACTTTTGGCTCAAGTAGTGAAGGGATTTGGTGACCCAGCAAGCAACCTGGGTCCAAGCCAACCTGTTACGGTGCTATTTTTGTTTTTTAAATATTTATTTATTTGGCTGCCTCGGATCTTAGTTATGGCACGAGAGATCTCTGTTGCATCATGCAGGGTCTTTTGTTGTGATACAAGGACTCTCTCATGGTGCCCAGGCTCAGGCATTGTGGCGGATGGAGCCTGTGTCTGCTGCATCAGAAGGGGGATTCTTTAGCCACTGGACCACCAGGGAAGCCCCTCCAGTGCTGTTTGGAAATAAAATGGAAATAAAATCTGACCTGATTCTATGAGCTCAACCAAACATATTTATAAATATCAGCACAAGTTGATCTTCTCGCGCTGGTCTTGGTGGTTTATTTAAAGCAGGCTCTTTTCCTTTAATTTTGTTCCGAATAGACCTTCTTTCAGGATTTGCGTCTGTTTTGTCCAGGCAGGATAGTCCCTGCTGTACTGCTCTTGCTGCCTCCCCCCTCTGTTTCTCAGAAAAATAAATTTGAACTGGCTTTGCTTTGTTCAGGGGAGGCTGTGGTGTGTACACCCTTCCATTTCAGTCAGGCCGACAAGCTAAATGCTGACTACAGGCTAAGTCCTGCGGCTGCTGCCTCGAAAAGCCTTTCTGCTTGCTCTCACCACCTTATAAAAAGGCAGGGGACGAGGATTTGTGCTGACGTTAAGGCTTTCCTCTCACATCACTCAGATACCTTAACACAGGGGTCCTTGCACGGTCGCTGACCGTGTTTGCAGATCTAAGGCACACAGCTGAATGCGCTCGATGGTTTAGGCCAAGTGGGGAACAGACATTTTCTTTAATCGCCCATTTGTGAGATGAACCAGTGGACAGGCAGAGTAAGAACACAGTCCCATCTGTGGAACCGTGTCCTGACTGCCTAAGGGTACAGGGTCTTTTTAAAATACTTTTTCTTTTGGATCGGGGTATAGCCGATTAACAATGTTGTAACAGATTCAGGTGCACGGCAAAGGGGCTCAGCTGTACAAACACACATATTCATTCTCCCCCAAACTCCCTTTCCATTCAGGCCGCTACTTAACACTGAGCAGAGTTCCCTGCGCTGCACAGCAGTCCTTGTTGGTTATCCATTTTAAATACAGCAGTGTGTACCTGTCCACCTCAGACTCTCTAACCATCCCTCCCCCTCATCCTTCCCCCAGCACAAGGTCTTAAACCACTAAGACCAGGTCTCTAGTTTGAAGACCATTTCCTTGACTATTTCAGCTCAGTCTGCTGCATACAACCTCATGGAGAGGCCTCCTAGGAAAAGCCCTGAATGAATTAAGTAGATGTTTTCCACCAGCTATGTTCTACCACGTTAAACATAACCAGTGAGAAATTATCTCTGCAATTCATTCTTACATTCTGAAAAGATAAACCATATTGATATTATGACCCAATTCCAGGGCCACAAAGAATGGGTAGCAAACACATGAACTGGTATTTGGGGATCCCCAAAAGCAGTCTTCATTGCTAGACATAACAAACGTGGAAGGCCAGACTCAGGAACACGGAACGAGGGCAGATCTTGAGGTAGAAACGTGTTCCTTTCATCCCCCTGATCGCCTGACCCTCAAACTAGCCACTGAGTCTCAGGCAGGCAAACAGCTCGAAACTCTTCTGACCTCCAGACGCTGACGTATTCTATACACATACTCAGTGTTTTGGGCTTCCCAAGCGGCAGGGTAGTAAAGAATCTGCCTGCCAACACAGGAGATGCGAGAGACCTGGGTTTGATCCCTGGGTCGGGAAGATTCTCTGGAGAAGGAAATGGCAACCCACTCCAGTATTCTCGCCTGGGAAATCCCAGGGACAGAGGAGCCTGGTGGGCTACAGTCCATGGGGTCACCCAAGAGTCAGACACGACTGAGTGACTGAGCACGCATGCATTCAGTGTCTTAAAAAATCTAATCACTAGTAACTTACTGAAATTGCACTATTTTGTATACCAATATCAATATAGTCTCTGTCTGAGGGCTTTGGTGTGTTATACACATGCTCCAGGCTGTCTGTGACATTTGCTGTTTACTGTACCAGACCCAGCAGTGTGCTTCATGATTCAAATACTATAAAGTGTGCTAATGTTGTGTACCAGTAGTCATGTATGGGTGTGAGAGTTGCACCATAAAGAAGGCTGAGGGCTGAAGAATTGATGCTTTCAAATTGTGGTTCTAGAGAAGACTCTTGAGAGTCCCTAGGGCATCAAGGAAATCAAACCAGTCCATCTCAAAGGAAATCAACCCTGAATATTGATTGGAAGGACTGATGCTGAAGCTGAAGCTCCAATACTTTGGCCACCTGATGAAAAAGCCAACCCACTGGAAAAGACCCTGATGCTGGGAAAGATTGAAGGTGGGAGGAGACGGGGATGACAGAGGGTGAGATTCAATGGACATGAATCTGAGCAAACTCTGGGAGATGGTGAAGGACAGGGAAGCCTGGCGTGCTGCAGTCCATGGGGTTGCAAAGAGTCAGGCGTGACTTAGCAACTGGACAACAACAACAAGTGTTGTGTAACCACCAAGTTTTACAAGCAGGAGACTTTTTAAAATGGCATTATCCTAAAAACCAAATTATGTCAACTGAAGACAGGGGCCTGACCATAATTTTAATTAATATTAATATAATATGAAGTGAAAAGCTAAGTTGCTACACAGTCTATTTTTATATCTAGGAGTAAAGAAATAACACACACCAAGCAAAGACTGCTATGCCACTGTTTAACTGTCTCAAAGTGGTAGGACTACGGGAGGTTTGTTTTCTTCTTCATGCTTCGCTTTATACCCTTAGAGGAATGATTTTATACAAAATTATCCTAATTGTGGTAAAAGACACATAAAATTCACCTTAACCATTTCTAAGTTCACAGTTTGTAGTGTCAAGTACATTTATCTTGTTATACAACAATTTCCAGAATGCTTCTTCTTCAAGGAATGGTATTTTAAGAGAGAGTAATTCTCCAGATGCATCGAATGTTTAAAATTAAAAGCAAAGATAGTGCATGGAATGGCTTAATCAGGCCAAACCAAGATCG
This sequence comes from Raphicerus campestris, assembly GCA_006410735.1. Classification (NCBI taxonomy): domain Eukaryota; kingdom Metazoa; phylum Chordata; class Mammalia; order Artiodactyla; family Bovidae; genus Raphicerus; species Raphicerus campestris. The sequence continues at coordinate 125,029 of SJYW01043147.1, read as the reverse complement.
CTGAACAGTCTTACCAATTTGCGAATGAAAACATCACAAGCAATGGGCTTTAAACTTGCTTTTGAGACACCCTGTGGAGAGGAAAGCATTGGACCAGATATAGAAATCATATTTGAACCTTACCCTCTGTGGTTCCTCGGAGGATTTTTTATTGAACTACTTGCTTCAAGTTCCCTTTTTCTGAATAAAATATCCTCTGATTTCATCATGCTCAAGATGAGCAGATATTATTCTTACTCCAGACTCAAAACAACACTGGTTTAGAGTTCCAAGCTAAGCCTCATGGAGAACAGTGGAGGGGCTTCCCTGATGGTCCAGTGGCTAAGACTCTGCTTCCCCTGCAGGGGGTTTGGGTTCAATCCCTAGTCAGGAAGCTAAGATCCCACACACCATGCAAGTGGAGGGGCCAAACACANAGTGTCTTAAAAAATCTAATCACTAGTAACTTACTGAAATTGCACTATTTTGTATACCAATATCAATATAGTCTCTGTCTGAGGGCTTTGGTGTGTTATACACATGCTCCAGGCTGTCTGTGACATTTGCTGTTTACTGTACCAGACCCAGCAGTGTGCTTCATGATTCAAATACTATAAAGTGTGCTAATGTTGTGTACCAGTAGTCATGTATGGGTGTGAGAGTTGCACCATAAAGAAGGCTGAGCGCTGAAGAATTGATGCTTTCAAATTGTGGTTCTAGAGAAGACTCTTGAGAGTCCCTAGGGCATCAAGGAAATCAAACCAGTCCATCTCAAAGGAAATCAACCCTGAATATTGATTGGAAGGACTGATGCTGAAGCTGAAGCTCCAATACTTTGGCCACCTGATGAAAAAGCCAACCCACTGGAAAAGACCCTGATGCTGGGAAAGATTGAAGGTGGGAGGAGACGGGGATGACAGAGGGTGAGATTCAATGAACATGAATCTGAGCAAACTCTGGGAGATGGTGAAGGACAGGGAAGCCTGGCGTGCTGCAGTCCATGGGGTTGCAAAGAGTCAGGCGTGACTTAGCAACTGGACAACAACAACAAGTGTTGTGTAACCACCAAGTTTTACAAGCAGGAGACTTTTTAAAATGGCATTATCCTAAAAACCAAATTATGTCAACTGAAGACAGGGGCCTGACCATAATTTTAATTAATATTAATATAATATGAAGTGAAAAGCTAAGTTGCTACACAGTCTATTTTTATATCTAGGAGTAAAGAAATAACACACACCAAGCAAAGACTGCTATGCCACTGTTTAACTGTCTCAAAGTGGTAGGACTACGGGAGGTTTGTTTTCTTCTTCATGCTTCGCTTTATACCCTTAGAGGAATGATTTTATACAAAATTATCCTAATTGTGGTAAAAGACACATAAAATTCACCTTAACCATTTCTAAGTTCACAGTTTGTAGTGTCAAGTACATTTATCTTGTTATACAACAATTTCCAGAATGCTTCTTCTTCAAGGAATGGTATTTTAAGAGAGAGTAATTCTCCAGATGCATCGAATGTTTAAAATTAAACGCAAAGATAGTGCATGGAATGGCTTAATCAGGCCAAACCAAGATCGCTGAACAGTCTTACCAATTTGCGAATGAAAACATCACAAGCAATGGGCTTTAAACTTGCTTTTGAGACACCCTGTGGAGAGGAAAGCATTGGACCAGATATAGAAATCATATTTGAACCTTACCCTCTGTGGTTCCTCGGAGGATTTTTTATTGAACTACTTGCTTCAAGTTCCCTTTTTCTGAATAAAATATCCTCTGATTTCATCATGCTCAAGATGAGCAGATATTATTCTTACTCCAGACTCAAAACAACACTGGTTTAGAGTTCCAAGCTAAGCCTCATGGAGAACAGTGGAGGGGCTTCCCTGATGGTCCAGTGGCTAAGACTCTGCTTCCCCTGCAGGGGGTTTGGGTTCAATCCCTAGTCAGGAAGCTAAGATCCCACACACCATGCAAGTGGAGGGGCCAAACACACACACACACACACACACACCCTGAAACAGGTTTACTCCAGGCCTGCTGCAGAATTTGGGTGTCATTCATTAACTGGGCAGGCACTCCATTCCCAGAGAGATGCCAAGGAAGGCTTGTGCTAAACCTTTCCATTCCAGCATTCCAGCAGCCCATTTCTACTGACTCATTAAAGGCACACTATTAATACTGGTGTTATGGTTTGTGTTACTGTTGTGCCAAGGGTACTTTTACCAGCTAAAGTTAACGCTTTTCTAAATACTGTGAGTTAGGGATAGTCTTGGTTCTGAGCTAAAGGAATTCCCATCTAAATGCAAATCAAGACAAGCCCGTTGAGAATGCATGATTAGGTACAGTAATTTTTCCACCATTGAATGCTCAGCCCTTAAAATGCATTTTTGTGCAACTGTGTTGGTGAAGAGTCCCTTACGGGATGAAGCTGTGTTTTCTTCCTGGCACCAGCAGTTACACAGGTAAAGGTGTTCAGAGTCTTGAGTCCTTTGACTTAATAAATGGCGAATAAAGTGAACAAAGAGGATCATTTTTCTAACCTCTCCTTCTCCACTGCAGACTCTATATCCAGGCCCCTGACAACTCTATTTGATGTTCCAAAAGAACCAAAGAGAGAGTGCCCCAGATGGAACTTGTCCTTCATCCCCACATCTATTTCCCCTTCCTAATTTGACGACATAGCCATCCATGCTTTCATGCCAAAACGTGGAGAGTCACCCAGACCCCTCTTTCCACATGCCATGTATCTCTTAGATTCTTTTATAATTAATCCTTTCCTCCAGATCTCCACTCCTGTGGCCTTAATTCAGTACTTTGCCATCTCTCACTGAACTCTTGTAGGACTTTCTTGACGGGTCAGCTTGCTTTGCCTGTCTCCCATGAAATCCAACCTCCAGCTCATCACTGGAGTCATTCTTCTATTAAAATGCAAGTCTGACCAACACGCTCCTCTGAAAAGCACTGCCAGGGCGGCCAGAGAGAAGCTTATGGTGCTCGGGGCTTCCCTGGCGGTCCAGCGGGTAAGACTCTGCCTCCAAGGCAGGGGGTGTGGGCTCGATGCCTGGTCAGAGAACTGAGATCCCACGTGCCGCCAAAATATAAAAGCATAAAAGAGAAAAGTCGATGATGCGCACCTGTGCTGCTTGCGTCAAATTTAATCATTTCTTAACTCAAGGAGGTTAAGGGGAAGAATAAGGGCCCTCCCATCTTTGGCTCACATTATTCCAAATATCCCCAGTTCAGTCCAAAAACAGATCACATCATGTTATAATGATCTGAGGCGCAGGAAAATGTGAGCCCTTCAGTCCTAGGTCTACAGGACTATTTACTGGTTTGCCATCTTTTCAACCACTCTAATTTCCAGGCCTCTTATGGGTGGAACTGGTGATTAACCCACCCACTCTCCCCAGAGGGACATACTGCACGCATCTGGTGGGGGCAAAGCTCCACGGCCTGTCTCTTGCCTTTCTGGAGACCAGCCTCATTCTGCCACTCTGCATGGGATGTCTTAGCAACAAACTATGTGGCAGCAAAGGGAACCTCTGGCACAGACTAGTCAGAAGCTGGCTTTTATTTTTCCTGAAAAAAGGCCAGGAAGTAAATATTTTGAGGCCACCCAGTCTCCCCTGCAATTACTCACCTCTGCTGTTTATGACAACAGCTAGAGAATATGCGTAAATGAATAACTGTGGTCACATGCTAATAAAACGTTCATGACAAAAACAGGTTTGGCCCATGGGCCAGAGGGGTGCCAGCCCCTGAGTTAGGGATGCGGGCTAAGATGCTGAGTCAGTGTGTGGTGGACAAGGCTGCAGATTCTGAGACTTCTTAGTGATAAGACAGTAAGAATGTGGGTTTTGGAATCCAGTTGCCTTGGTTCAGTTCAGTTCAAGTCAAGGCTAGCTCAGGAGCCTTTGGGTCACTTTACCCAGATTATCTTGGTTGATCTTCATTACAATCCTGTGAGGTAAGCCCTATGTTCCTCTAGAACAGAAGCATGGGGAGAGAAGCCCTGAAGATTCAGCAACTTGTAAGTCCTTTCACCAGCATATGTCCATGCTCAAGACACAGCTGTCTTTTAAAAGAAATGCCCTTCTAGACGGCCCCTCCAGTCACAGTCTTTATTCACAACCCCTCTTCGTGCTAAACTTCCTGACAAAGAGGTCCACATTCTCTGTCCACCCTCTGTTGTCTCACACCCACTCAGCCACCCTCTGCAAGCTGGCTTCTGACCCCAGCTTCGCAAAATTGGTGATGGGAGATCCTTTCTTCAGCAGAGATATGTCCAGTCTGTTATTCAGGTGACGCTCCTCGTACCAGCCTGTGTGAGGGAAAGAGATGACTGTGATGGACTCTGCCCCTGGGTACAGGTACGATCTCCATGATAAACTCCAGTGAACATCCCAACATTTTAACCATTTCCTCTGCCAGGTTGAAGGCAGGGTTGCTCCCCCAGGGTGCAACCCAAGGTGGCCGCTGTCTTGAAGGCAGATTTAACCATGAGAAGGGTTGGCTCCATCAGCCAAGATAGTCTAATAATCCACCACTGGAGATTTACATTTTTTACCCCACACTGTGTCTCTGGGACCACAACACTGCTGCGTGCATGGTTGTGGGACCTGTGAGTCTTTCGAAGCCGATCTACCATCTGTTAGGCTGTGACCCAAGAGTGAAGACGTGGAAGGTGCCCCTTGGTGCTTTCGCTCAGGGTCCTGATTCTGCAGGACTTACTTCTTGTTGGATTCTCAAGAGCAGGAATTATCTCAGCCATCTTTGAGTGCTCAGTGCCAGGCACATGGTAAGGTCTTAGGATATAACTGGTGAAGGAATGAGTTCCTTCTTGGGTCCCTGGGGAGGTGACACAGGCAGGGCATTTATCAAGCTGTAAAAAAAAAAAGTGCTGAGGGACTTCCCTGGTGGTCCAGTGGTTAAGAATTTGCCTTGCAACGCAGGAGACATGGGTTCAATCCCTGATTGGGGAACTGGGATCCCACAGGCCATGGAGCCACTAAGCCAGAGCACCACGACTCCTGAGCCCACTCACGACAACTAGAGAGTCCATGCACCACACAGAGAGACCCCGCAGGATGCAGTGAAGTCTCCATGTCCATGCACCACAAGGAGAGACCCCGTAAGATGCAGTGAAGTCTCCATGTCTGTGCACCATAAGGAGAGACCCCGTAAGACGCAGTGAAGTCTCCATGTCCATGCACCACATGGAGAGACCCCGCAGGATGCAGTGAAGTCTCCATGTGCTGCAACTAAGACCCGAGGCAGATAAATAAATAAATAAATATTTTAAAAAATATTTTTAAAAAAGTGCCAAGGAGGTGAAAAGATCCACCGTCTTCTCCTTGGAGCTCAGCTACCCTAGCTGCTCAGTTGCCCAGCTGTGTCTGACTCTTTGCGACCCCGTGGACTGCAGCACGCTAGGCTTCTTTGTCCTTCAGTATCTCCTGCAGCTTGCTCAAACTTATGTCCATTGAGTCGGTGATGCCATCCAACCATCTTGTCCTCTGTCGTCCCCTTCTCCTTGCAGCTACCCTGGGGGAACAGAGTAAATGAGGGTCCCGCAGACTGAGGCCACAGCCCAGGAAATGCACCAAGCTCTCAGCCAGGCGCGTCTCTCTTATTCTGGCTCTGCCTTCTTTCCGCTCATCCAGTCACGATGCCAACAGTGCAGGAACCCAGGAGCCACGCCAGTGATGATGCCTTCTCCTGACAGCTGGGAGAAGAGATGTTCTCTGCCTGCCTCTTCAACACGCAGGCAACACTTGTCCGAGCACCAGCTCTCATGATAACCAGCCCCATCGGGAAGCAGGTCTCTCTGCAGCTCCTACTCCTTGACCCAATGTGAATTTTTTCAAACTATTTTTAAATTATCTAATCCGTTGTTGAGTAACAGATGATGAAACTGTTAGTTTACCATTCCTGGGCAGACAGTCTTAAAGTCAAGACCTTATTAGGGTATAACTTGCTATTTTACAAGGCAGACAGAAATATAAAACAAAGTAGCACATAGAAGATCTTTACTCCTTGTTGCCAAGTGATCTGAAACAGTTTCATATGTTTAAAGGGCTGTCTGTTTTTAAAAGGGGGCTAATTATTCCAAATAGCAATCTTGAAAACTGGTTAGCAGTTTCTTTCCAAATAGTCATACTAGAAAAACAAGGAACCTTGGTGAGTAATTTGTGGGGAGATGACCAGTTTTTAAAAAGAACCCAAAGTTCCTGAGTTTATTATCTTTTCTGAATCTACTGAGTTGTTTCCTTCCCACAAACATGCTCAAGTAAGTATTAGTTATCTTTCAATATGTAATAAAGTACCCCAAAACTCAGTGGCTTAAAACAACAATAATATTTTAATATCTGTTATGGACTGAATTGTTTCCCCCTGCTCCCCAAACTCATATGTTGAACCCCTAACCCTCAACAGGCTTTTATTTGGAGATAGGACTTTTAAAGAAGTAATTAAAGTCAAATGATGTTGTAAGGGTGGGCCCCTGATCCAATAGGACTGGGGTTTCTATAAGAAGGAAGAGACACCAGGGATGCGCGTGTATGCAGGAGAGGCCAGGTGAGGACCCAGAGAGACAGCAGGCATCTGTATCCAAAGAGTGAGCTGTCAGGAGAAACCAAACCTGCCCTGAACTTGGACTTCCAGCCTCGAGAACTGGAGAAATAAACGTCTGTAGTTTAAGTCACCCAGTCGGTGATATTTTGCTACGGCAGCCCTAGCAGGCTGATACGTGATGCCTGACGGTTGCTGCGGGTCACCAGCTCAAGAGCAGCTCAGTGGGTGGTCCTGGTGCAGGTATGGGCTGGGGCTGTGGTCTCATCTGCAGGCCTGGCTGGGGCTGGACTATCCACTTCCATGGTGGCTCACTCCTTCTGCTGGGATATTGGGGATGGTTATCAGCTGGAGCCTTTAGTCCCTTTCCCTCTGGGCCTAAGGAAACCTCTTTCATTCAGTCCCAACCAGTCATCCTGAACCCTTTTCTTCACTTTAGTTACATACTAACTATAGCCTAAGGAGAGATATCACAGCACTAACTTTCATCTGTCGGAATTTTGGTATCATAAACTGGAAAAATAGGGACCT